>JBAPGN010002929.1:0-41321 GCA_037355405.1 Vitis amurensis
GGTTGTGGAACCTTTAATTTTGGATCAATTGAATTTAGAAATTAGTACCTATTCTGATGATAATTAAGTTCCTCAAGCAATCTTAATTTTCATTTAAACCAAATTCAAAGATTTCCGATTTAGGAAATTACATAGTAACCAAATCATTTTTAGCCTAGTTTTGATAAAATTCCATGGGCCCATCCTTGAGGATGATACTTATATTACTACAAAAGGCTTTCTTTGGTTTTATCCTTTGTTAGAGTTACTACATAAAAAGGCTTAGTATTTTGGACAATAGAGAATTGTGGCCAACATATGCTTGACTACCTTCGTCTTAGATTAGACTAGTATATATTTACTATACCTACAACATAGTAAAATGTCGGATTTGGGTACATAACATCGCATACATCAAGCTACCCAGTGTAGAAGCATAACAAATTACCTTCATGAGCTCTTTCTCCTCAAGTGTTTTAGGCAATTGATCATGATAAAAAAGAATTCCATCCATTAAAGTGAAAAATTCCTTTTGGAAATTTGCATCACATATTTGACCAAAAGCTTGTTAATGTGGGTAGCTTAGAATAATGTAATTTTCCTATTCTTTTGGTTTCTTACAACCTTAATCCCAAAAATATATAGTGTCTCTCCATGATGTTTCATTTGAAACTAAGTAGATAATGGAATCTTGACTATAGACAAAATCATACATCATTATCAATGAGTAATATGTCAATGACATATAAAATCAAGAGCATTATACCATGATTGCCTTCACCTTTTTGTACCCACAAGGCTCATCTTCACTTTGATCAAAACTAAAAGTTTTGATTGTTTGATCAAAACACTAGTTTTATGAGCAAGATGCTTGTTTTAGTTCATATACAAGTTTATGTAACTTGCATACTAATGCTCTTGGCATTTTGTTACAAATCCATCTTGTTGTAGTAGATAGATGTTCTCATCAAGATAGTCCTCTAGACATACTACATTAACATGGATTTGTCATATCCCATGAACTTTTATGAACCCTAAGAGAGCATAGTCATTCATAAAAGTCTGATCCTCCAACTCTCACATTTTCAAGATCATTTTTTAGAGTAACTTTTGGCTACAACAAAGGTCAAAAATCTCATCATGAAGCTTCGAGGAAAGGGAGTGTAGGTGTTGACAGTATAAGACCACAGGTAGTAAGTGCATCCGATCAAGTAAAATTGTGTACCCTTTTCTCATATTTAATAGATTATTTATCGATCGAGAGACCATCCATGGTTTTTTACACCTAGTAGTTTGCTAGATTATTTTTCCATGTTAAATCCTGTGTTCATTTGTGTGATTGATTTATGTATAATTGCATGAGATTTTTGCTCTCTCTAAAAGAATTAATATAAAAGGACAAACCTAAAATAGGTAATAAAATATTTATTTAGGGTTTAATTCATAGACTATCCATTCACCCATCATCTAGGTAGTTTCATTGTATCAAGACTAGAAATATATATTTTTTTCCAATTATCATTTTTATTATTATTATTATTATTAGTATTATAGTATTTTTCTTATATTTATGGATTACTAACACATTTCTTAAAAAATTAAAATAAAAGCATAAAATAAAAACTTTTAGTTTTTAAAATTTTAAAAATAAATATTTTTTAATATTTTAATACTATCATGTTTTAACATTGTTTTTCATATCTATTTCTTTTAATGAAATTTTATTTTAAATTAAGAAAATATTACATACTAAAAAAATATTATATCAATATTAAAAAATATTAATTACTAGTAAAAATATAATGTATCGTTGATGAAAAAAGCTATTTAAACATTTGGCAATCAATAATTTCTTTGTAATTATAACAATTTCTTCATATTTGGCAATCAATAATTTATGTGTAATTATAACAATTTTTTCATATTCTAATAATATTTTTATATAGGGATTATTCTTTGTGAGTTTGCATAAGACATTTGAACTAATTGTACAAGATTTGTACAAACAACCCATTGCAAAGGAATTTGAGTGTTTCTCAACCACGTCCTTACTTATTTCCCTCAACTAAGGACAACAAAAAGTGTTCCTAAGCATTGACACATCACACCCTTATTTGATTTATGTTGGAATGCATGCACTAAGAAAATTTTATTATCTACCCCCCTAAATGTGTTCAACGTATCGTCTACCGGCTCAATGTCTTTTTGTTCTTCCTATCAAACTATTCCAAATATTGTGAACATACTTGTGCACACACATCCTATAAGAGAAATTGTCATTTCCATAAATGTATAAGGCACTTGCACTAACGATACAAGGTAATTGAACTAATTGTATAAGGGGTATATAAGGCAACCTATTGTGAAGGAATTTGAGTGTTTCTCAACTTCATTGTTTGTTTGCCTTACCCAAGGATTGGAAATGTGTTCACACACATTAACACATCACGCCTTCATTCAATTCACATTAGAACACATGCACTAAGTAATTTTAATACCTATCCATAAATTGTGTTCACTGTATCCTCTACCAAATTAACTTGTCTCTTTGTTCCTCCTACCAAGCTACTCAAAACATTATGCACAAACTTGTGCACACACATTCTAGAAGAGAAATTATCATTTCCATAACTATACAAAGTACTTGCACTAACTATATATACAAGGTAATTGAACTACTTGTACAGGGGTGTACAAACACTTGCACTAATTGTACAAGGATTGAACTAACTGTATAAGGCATGTACAAGGCAACCCATTGTAAAGGAATTTAAGTGTTTTTCAACAATTCTTTTGCCTATTTCCCTAACCTAAGGATTAGAAAACGTGTTCACATACATTGACACATTTTCTTTGTGAGTTTTAGGAATATCTCCATTCATAGGTCCGAGATCCACATCTATCGATTCACATTTGAATGCATACACTAAGCAATTTTAATGTTTACCTCACTAATTGTGTTCAACATATCTTCTACTAAATCAACTTGTCTCGATTATTTCCTCTTCCAATCTACTCCAAACATTGTGAATATCATATAGAAATTATTATCATTTCTATAACTACATAAGACATTTGAACTAATTGTACAAGGGGTATATAAAACCCCTTGTTGTGAATATCTTTAATCATTTCCTTCATAGAAGTTGTTTTGATTTCTTACAAAACCATTGGAAACAATATATATTTACCCACTTGTACTTATATCATATTTATTTTATTCCCATTTGCATAGTATGTATTGTAAAAGGCAATTGTATTGATTGTACACAACTTATATAATTTAAATAAGTATAACCTTGGAAAAAATAAATAGAAAAATTTGTTTCAAGATTTTCATCCCTGTGGTTTTTTTTTAATAATTTTTATTGTTTTTCTTGCAATTATTTGAATTGTATATATAAGTTTTAATAATCCGATTGATTCCATATGATTTGGCTACACAAAACCTCTTTAGGCATTGTATACTAGATATCTAGTCATATCACGCTACTAAAAATGGACCATGTGAAGAGTAGTTGATTTTTAGTTGGGTTAGAGATACTTTAGGAGGTTAGAGCACCTCAGAAGGCTCCACCACTCATAAATTGTTGTAGTGGTTGTGGTCTACCTCCTTTCAATTTTTTAGTTGGCATGCAATGAATACAAAAGGTTGCATTTGATAATTCCCAAAATAAAAAAAAATAAAAATGAGAACCTATAGTTGCAGCCAAATCTTAATTGCAACTAAATAAATAAAAATTACATCTTTTAGTGGGATCCCTTATAAATGCAACTATATTAACCTTTTAGTGGGGGTCCTTTATAGATGCAACTATAAGAATACATTTGTTGCAACTTCCACCCACCATCATATGTTTCAAGTCTCATGGTCATGTTTACAATTGCAACTATAAGATGTAGTTGCAGCACTATGGCGGCACTCTATTGCCGTCAATTTGGCATGCAACCATACATTATAGTCATGCCAAGTTTTAGGCTCTGTTTGGTTCGCGGAAAATGCTAAAGAAAGGAAAAAAAATGTAGAGGAAAATAGTTTTTTTTAGTTTGGATGACATGGAAAATAAGATGGAAAAAAAATATAAAGGAAAGTATGAAAGAAAATATTGTAATATTTTCCCCATTATTTTCCTTAAAAAATAACAAGGAAAATAAGGGGAAAAGAGAAGGGCAAAGGGGGGGAAAATTTTATTGGGGGATCTATTGTGCCCATTATTTTTATCAATTCTGCTCAACCTCCTCTCCTTTAGGACTTCAAAGCACCTTGTTACTGTTAAAGGCCAGAAAGAATTTTATACAATCCAACAATTTTTTTTTTTTTAATTTTTAAGAAAAAACCAAGGCAACTTTTGGAAATTATTTTTGAAAACAATTTTTGAAACTTGAATTATTCTTAACTAGTTTTTTTTAAATCTTTTTTACTATACTTTAAATATAATTTTTATAAGGTAATTTTTTTAAAAATAAGTGAAAGTAATTCAAATATATTATTTAAAAATATCACATTTTGTGATTTTAAGAAAATTATTTTATGTTTTTAAAAATATAAAATTATTTTCTATTTTCTAATTATTAAACTTATTTTTTTGATCTTTTATTTTAAAAAACAAGAAACTATTTTAAAAAATAATTTATAAACATAATTCGAAACTATATCTATCATTATTTCATAATATTGAATAAAAATAAAAATAAATAACACTTAGCTAAAAAATGATGAAATTTAGGTATAAAGTAATAAAATACAAAATTATGAAAACCGACTACACACATTAGACTTAATAATTGGTGGGGTATTATGTGTTCTTGGAACTCACCCAAAAAATATCATTTTGGTGCTCTACTAGGACCCTTCTTTTCAACAAAGGTGCATCAAATTAACCCTTTTTTTTCCTTTTCTTTTTTTAATATATATATATATATATATTGTGCGTGTAGCATGCAGCATATAATAATCCTTTCTCCATGTAAAAATATATGAACATATTTTATTTTTAAATTTTGATTTCTAAAATCCTTTTGAATTTTTTAAGAGCTTTTTATTAGCTATAAATGTTCCCTTGAAAATAAAAAATAGTTATTTACTCATATATTTTATTTGTATTACATGAGGAAAATTTTATACATAAATCTTATAATTATTAATAAAAAAAAAATAGCAAAGACCTTTTATGAGCAATGTTTTATGTCGAAAAATTCACGTATTTCAACAGTTTTTTTATTGGATTAATTTATTTTATTATTCAACAAATTGATAACCATTTAAGACAAATTGTTAATTTTATTTTCCTTCCATTTTTCCTTACATTTTTTTTTTTTGTGGTTAACCAAACAAAAGAAAATGAATTCTTTTTTTTTTTTCCCTTAAATTTTCCATGGATAACCAAACAAGTGAAAAAAATTATATTCATTTCCTTACCTTTTTCTTTCCTTCAATTTTTCCTCCCAATTTTCTTTCTCTAGCATTTTCCGGGAACCAAACAGAGCCTTAGTTTTTAGTGGGGTTGTTGACCGCTACCATAAGTCATTCTTCTTGTAGTAAATATTTATATACTTGTACTAATATCATATTTATTTTATTCACATTTACACGGTATGTATTGTAAAAGGCAATTGCATTGACGGTTCATAACCTATATAATTTAAATAAGCATAACCTTAAAAAAATTAAATAGAAAAAATTATTTGAGATTGTATCTAAAAGAAAATATAAAAAAATAAAATAAAATAAAAAAGTTATTTTTATTAAGAAACCATAAGAGAAAAATTAGCATTTGAAAATGATTAAAATAACAACTTTTATTGAATTTCGATGTAACTACTTTCATTAGTATTATCTTTTTATTTTAAAAAATAAAAATATATAAGAAAAGAGGAAATTAAAAATGGAAGGGATATATTGGCATAATAATAGACTTTTAGTTCTATATTTTTAATTTTTTTTATTTTTCTAATTTAATTTAAATTTTATATTTAATAATTGAAAAGGTTCAATCTTACATTTTCTATAGTTTAAATCTATTTTTATTTTTTATTTCCATATTTTATTTTTTTATTATTAATATAACAATTCATTGTTAATAATGTTGTTGAAAGTAATTAACAAAACTTTTATTAATATTTAATGCTAATAATAACATTTTTAAAATATAATTACTTTTCATATATTTAAAATTTTTTCATATGATATAAGTTCTTATTATATGAAATAATAAGAAACAATTGATATTTATTATAAATATAGGTTTTTAGAATTTTAAAAATTAATATTTTGATTAAAATTATGTTTTAGAAACCATTTTAAGTTACAAATTAAAATAGACTTTTCAAATCTTGATTTTGTTATTATTAGTTGGATTACTTTATTATTTTTATCATTTTTAAAAAGAAATGCTTTGAAAAACAAATTGCTAAACAGAAAACCAAAGAAAGAAACATATATAAAACAAGTAGAATGCATCATAGATGATACAACCAACTCACACAACCTTTTTTTTTCCGTTCCCAACTCTTTAGTAAAGGTAGCATTGCACCTCTAACTCCGTAAGGATATTTTCAGCATTATGATAAAATCGTATCTTGAGCTTAAAAACACAATTTTCCCCGTTTATAATAGTATCATTATTTAATAATAAAATAGATCATTTATCATTTTATTAAAATATTAATATTCATAAGTTACTAAAACCTATTTATTTTTAGTTCATATGTAATATCAAAACTTTTTTATTTTTAATAACAAAAAAAAGAAATGAATTCAGTTGATATTTATTATGAATTATAATTTTTTTACAAAATAAAAATAGAAAATTTGTTTTGAAAAACAAGTAAAATTTATTTATTAATTGAAACATTTTTTTTGAGAGGAGTTGTTAAAAACAACTAGCAAAATGTCATTATTTTTAGGGAAAAAAAAAACTAGATTGTGTCCTTAAATTAAAACCAAATTTTAGAAAATATGACTAAAAAAATCCTTAGTTTCTTGATGATTTTTATTTTTATTTTTATTTTTTAAAATATTTCTCTTATTATTTTACTTTTCATCATTTGTTTATCACCTTGATAAGTAGTTGATTCTAGTTGTAGTTGAATTACAAAATATTTATAAAAAAAAATTCCCTATTTTTCTTTCCAATAGTCAATTGCCAACTTATTCAAATGTCAACAACCAATCTCGTCACTATTAATCATGTCATTTTTATCTATTAAATGAAACAAAAATACAACCCTAAGATTGATTTCATTAATACATGAGGAAGACAAAAATCCCGGTGTCATCTTTCTCGGAAGACAGCGTGTTATTGCTACCACATTTCCATGGTCCAAGTAAATTGAGGTTTGACTCATTCGATCGGGGTTGGTAAAACAACCTTAATTTAGTTTTTTAGCTAGCTGTCTTCCTAGGAACTTCCTAATAAACTAGAATGTCGTAACTTTGGTTCTCTTCCGAGGAACTTCGACCTAATAAACTCCGAAGTCCTTTAAGTTGCACTCTCTTCCTAAACACAAGTTTGAATAAGTGCATGGCAAATGGTGGTTCAATTACGTGGTTGTGAAGTCAAGAGTTATGTCTTTCCAACCGTTGGAGTTGCTCCATTTTCTGGATTTGAAGTCAAGAGTTATGACTTTCCAACCCATGGGGTTGCTCCATTTTCTGGATTTTGCAAATATATATAGTATTTTTTTAAAAAAAATCAATGTGATGGTTGAAAAAATATTTACAAATTTACTTGACAGAAGTGAGATAGATTCAATTGAAATATTGGATTTTGAAGGTTTTTATTTTTATTTTTTTTATTAAAAAAAAAACTTTAAATTTTAAGTATTAAAATTATTTTTTCAAGAAACAATTTCAATATATATGTATGTTATTAAATTTGTAATTTTAATGTAAATTTATTTAAAATTATTTCTTTAAAAAATAATTTCAAATTTTAATATTTAAACTATAGTTGTTTCTTAAAAGACGCAACATGTTATTGATGATGTGTTAAAAAGTATCCCATATTCAAAAATGGTTTTTGAACCACCATATATTAAAAAATATTATATTTTTTTCCTCAAAATCCCCTCCATCTCCTGCATAAGTAATTTTCTCCTATTTGGTTGTATTATAAAAAATAACTAATAAAATAAAATATAATTAAATTAATTAGAAATTTTCTCGGAAGACAGCATGTTATTGCCACCAAATTTCCATGGCCCAAGTATATTTGAGAATAGATTGTCAACGGTCAAATTTTTAAAAATATTGTATTTTTTTCCCCCCAAAATCCCCTCCATTTCGTGTATAAATGTCTCTACATCAAGCTAAACTCCTCAACCATTCTTCCAATTCTATGATCATGACCCAACTCATGGCTTCCTTGTTCATCCTTGTTCTAGCTCTTCTCTATAATTCGCATGTTTGGGGTTCCCCTTTGGTTGGAGGAGAGACACAAGAAAGAAACGAAGCAGTGGCTCTTCTAAGGTGGAAAGCCAACCTTGATAACGAAAGCCAAACCTTCCTGTCTTCTTGGTTTGGAAGCAGCCCTTGCAACAATTGGGTTGGGATTGCTTGTTGGAAGCCGAAGCCCGGAAGCGTCACGCACTTAAACCTTAGCGGTTTTGGTTTGAGAGGTACACTCCAAAATCTCAGTTTCTCATCAATCTCCAACCTCCTTAGTTTCAATATTTATAACAACTCATTCTATGGAACCATTCCCACCCATGTTAGTAAACTTTCCAAACTCACCTACCTTGATTTGTCCTTCAATCATCTGGTAGGATCAATTCCTGCTTCCATAGGAAACTTGGGAAACTTGACTGCTTTGTACCTTCAGCAAAACCAACTCTCTGGTTCCATTCCTTCAGAAATTGGACTCTTAAAATCCCTTATCATTGTTGATCTTTCAGATAATAATCTCAATGGTACAATCCCTCCTTCCATAGGAAACTTGATCAACTTGGCCACCCTATTCTTTTCTGGTAACAAACTTTTCGGGTCCGTCCCTTGGGAAATTGGACAGCTAAGATCTCTTACCAGTCTAAGTTTGTCGAATAATAGTTTCACGGGTCCAATCCCTTCTTCCCTGGGAAACTTGGTCAATTTAACCGTTTTGTGCTTCCTTAATAACAAATTTTCTGGCCCCATTCCTTCAAAAATGAATAATCTTATTCATTTGAAAGCTTTGCAATTGGGTGAGAATAAATTCAGTGGCCATTTGCCGCAACAAATATGCCTTGGTGGAGCTCTTGAAAATTTTACAGCTCATAACAATAATTTCACTGGCCCTATCCCAAAGAGCTTGAGAAACTGCTCCACACTTTTCAGAGTTAGGCTTGAAAGCAACCAACTTACAGGAAATATATCAGAGGATCTTGGTATATATCCAAACTTAAATTATATTGATTTAAGTAACAACAATTTGTATGGTGAGCTTTCTTATAAATGGGGACTATGCAAAAACTTGACATTCTTGAACATCTCCAACAATAATATTTCTGGTACAATTCCTCCTGAGCTTGGGAATGCAGCTCGATTACATGTACTTGACCTATCTTCAAATGGTCTACACGGGGACATTCCAAAGAAATTGGGTAGCTTGACATTATTGTTTGATTTGGCTCTGAGTAACAACAAACTTTCAGGCAACCTTCCTTTGGAAATGGGAATGCTATCTGATTTTCAACATCTTAACTTGGCATCAAACAACTTAAGTGGCTCAATTCCTAAACAACTAGGAGAGTGTTGGAAATTACTGTCCTTGAATTTGAGCAAGAATAATTTTGAAGAAAGCATTCCATCTGAGATCGGCAATATGATCTCTCTTGGAAGTCTCGATCTTAGTGAAAATATGCTTACAGGAGAAATACCACAGCAGCTTGGCAAATTGCAGAACCTAGAAATATTGAATCTCTCTCATAATGGACTCTCTGGTTCTATACCATCCACTTTCAAGGATATGCTGGGCCTTAGTTCTGTTGATATATCGTACAACCAATTAGAGGGTCCTCTTCCCAACATCAAAGCCTTTCGAGAGGCTTCGTTTGAGGCACTTCGAAACAATAGTGGCTTGTGTGGAACTGCTGCTGTTCTGATGGCCTGTATCTCCTCTATAGAGAACAAAGCTAGTAAGAAGGACCATAAAATTGTGATTTTGATCATAATCCTTATCTCGAGCATTCTATTTCTTCTCTTCGTTTTCGTGGGACTTTATTTTCTTCTTTGTCGAAGGGTGAGGTTCAGAAAACACAAGTCAAGAGAGACTTGTGAAGATCTATTTGCATTATGGGGCCATGATGGAGAGATGTTGTATGAAGACATCATCAAGGTAACTGAGGAGTTCAATTCGAAATATTGCATTGGTGGGGGAGGATATGGAACAGTTTATAAGGCCGAGCTATCAACTGGTAGAGTTGTTGCTGTGAAAAAGCTTCATCCACAACAAGATGGGGGGATGGCTGACTTGAAAGCTTTTACTGCTGAGATTCATGCTTTAACAGAAATGAGACATCGCAACATTGTGAAACTCTATGGGTTTTGTTCACATGCAGAACACACATTTTTAATTTATGAGTTCATGGAAAAGGGAAGCCTAAGACACATTCTAAGCAATGAGGAAGAAGCACTGGAATTGGACTGGAGCATGAGGCTGAATATTGTGAAAGGTGTCGCGGAGGCATTATCTTACATGCATCATGATTGCTCACCCCCTATAATTCATAGGGATATATCCAGTAGCAATGTTTTACTGGATTCTGAATACGAAGGTCACGTATCGGACTTTGGCACAGCAAGGCTCTTAAAGCCTGACTCCTCCAATTGGACCTCATTTGCAGGCACCTTTGGGTACACTGCTCCAGGTGAGTTTTCTTTGCACCTTTCTTCTTTCATAGTTGCACCATCACAGATGATCCAAAGCTGATTACTATTGCATACATTTGAGTTGGCACCATATTATAGATTTAGTTTTTCATTAAAACACTGGAAAATCTGCTTAGAATTGGATGAAACTAGCTACCGTCCCTTCTTCCCGTGACCTGCAACTTTGAGGTCAAGACATGGCAATTTAATATCCTTTTGGTTTCCATTTTTGTTAGTTAATTTTTTTGAGGGCAATTTATTTGATTCTTAGCTATTAAATTCTAGGTTTCTTAAAGTTCTAAAGTAAAGAGTAGTAGTTTAAATAAGCATGAGAAGTAACGTATGACTACATGCAAATTAATCATTATTAAGAAATTAATATTACAGCATGATCACATCTTTTTTGCAGAGCTTGCTTACACATTGGAAGTGAATGGTAAAACTGATGTTTTTAGTTTTGGAGTGGTAACATTGGAAGTGCTAATGGGAAGACATCCTGGTGATCTCATCTCATACCTATCATCCTTGTCATTATCATCCTCATCACCATCTTCTTCAACGTCTTATTTTTCACTGTTGAAAGATGTGTTAGACCCTCGCCTGTCACCTCCCACAGATCAAGTCGTTGAAGATGTTGTCTTTGCTATGAATCTAGCATTTGCATGCTTGCATGCTAATCCCAAATCTCGGCCAACCATGCGACAAGTTTCTCAAGCACTATCCAGTAAGCAGAAGCCTCAGCAGCAGCAGCAGCAGCAGCAACAGGTTTCTAGCTCAGCATCTCAACCCAGCAGATCAACCTCAGCATCTCAACTTCCAGCTGAACTTCTCAACCTCCCAACCTCCTAACAGATTCTAGTTATGCTAACTAGTTACTAGAATTAGAAAGTAACTCTTCTCTGTATGTTTGAATAAATAACTCTCCTCTGTATTCTATAAACAGAACACCCTTTATATCCTGAAATATAATAGCAAAGAGGAAGATGTTCTCTATAATTCTTTCACTAAAATAGCTAAGTGAAAGAATTCTAATATCATATGAAGGGGAATATGTGGACCCGCATTTTCCACGTATGTTCTTACTCGATAACGAGATTCACTTTTATAGGTTAAAAACTGTATTTTATAAAAAACTGGAGTCGTCACTTATTTTTATATTTTTTTTAAAAGGAAAATAAAATAAGAAACCAAAACCTTAAGAAAAATGATCCCTTAAACTTTTAAAAATGCATGTCTTTGAAAAATTAGAGTCTAGGTTCAGGAATCAGGTTAACTATTGGGAAAATATTTTAAAAATGTAGCACTCCTCTAAGCCCTAAAAATAAGTCTAACTAAATTGAGGGAAAGATGTGATTAATCAATAAATCAGGAATATCAAAGAAAGTAAAGGTGATCAAGTCTAAGGGCAAACAACATGCTATTCATAACTAAACAATCGTACCAAAAGAAACATTCATATAAGAAAAGGGGATTAGCGTACCTTAGTTGCATCCCAAAGCACTTTCATGAAAACATCAAAGTTAGTTCCAAAAATAAAACACACAACTTGTATTTTACTCTAATATGTTAATCAAACAAGGTGATGATTCGTCCCTAATTCTGATCACAAATCTCCAACAGTGGTGCCATTTGGTTCTTTCCCTGGCAACGGCGCCATTTGATTCGTGCCCAATTGGTGTCTCAGCTGATTCGTGTCCAACTGGTGCTCCTTGATTGAGGGAGTAATCAACAAATTTATAACCTATTACACCATATACTAGGGTAGCAAAGACAAAGCTACTATAGCATAGTGGCTCTAGGATCGTCCACTGGGATGGGTTTTCACTTCACAAATGATATTAATTTAAAGATGAATTGGTGTCTTTTCATTTCAAGGTTAGCTTTAAAAGAAAACATAAACTTGTTTGAATGAAAAAGGTTTAGATTTAAACTAACCAAAAATAGAAAGTAATGGGAATTACTTATGAAGAAAAGTGTTTTCTTGGAGTTTCAGATCACTAGGCTCAGATTCCTCATACAAAAGGAGAGTTCCGGTCACTTGTTTCTTTTCCTCGCATTAGAGAATTAACATATAGTTCCTTCTCCAACCGGTGTTATACAGATGCTTTCCCATTAATGGGTTCAGACACTAAATCCCCTCTCACTGATGCACTTTGCAATGACTCATGCCTCTCACCTAGCACTTGCCATTCAAGGTGAATCTTTAACCTTGGATTACCCGTCAAAAGCTCGCAAGAGATAACTAATGGATGTCTCCTTGGAGTCCAAAAGCTTACCAAGTGTTGGCTATTCTAGAAAATCCTACCTTCAAACCAACCTCCCAAAGCTCGCAAGGGGTAAACTAGTGCATCTCCTGGTTGGGAAATCACTTGCCTTACCAAGTGTTGGCCCAGGTGATTTAAAGGCGTTTTAAGTTCACTAAAAAAGATAAAAACCATTAACGGGTCACACTTTCTCTCATTAAAAACTAAAACAACAAAACTTCCAAATTATGCATGTGGAAACTTACCCGGCTTTCCTCACTCCAAGAGACAAAAAGCTTAGCCTCTCATCCTCTGAGAAAAATCCTAGAGTTTGGTTGGCTAGAAAGAAAACTAACGAGAAAACAAGAATATATATGAAAAGCAGAGCAAGTGCTCTGTATTTTACTTGCTTCCCCAAAACTGTACAGAGGATCCTCCCCGACTCTCCCTTTTAGTGTTTACAAGAGAGTTTATATAGGAAGGCAATTTACCCTTCCTTGGATACTTCCTAGCTAAGGAATTACATGAGTGGCTGAATACAAGGAGAAAATGGAAATTTATACAAAAATATCTGAAGAAAAATATCCAAAAGAGTCGGTGCACAAATATCAGGAAGCTTCAGGAACCATTTCGCAGGAGAAAATGGTGTCTGCGAGATTTCGCAGACACTCAAGAGGGCTGCGAAATAATTTCGCAACAACATGCTATCTTCACAGGGCTGCGAAGTTGGCTTCCACCTTGAGGTTCTCAGCATTCCAGCTTGCGGCATGTAAGGGTAGCTTCAGGAGGAATTCCATAGCACTGTACAAAAAGGATGCGAAATTCTCGCAACAAAAGGCTGATTTCGCAACACTTTGGAGTGATCTGCTTGAAATGGCTGTAACTCCTTCATTTCAAATCTAAATCACGCACCGTTTGAAGCATTGGATTCTTGACTTCCTGAGCTTTGAAATGGTATATAGAATGTAGAAAATGGAATTCGGGAAGTGCTCCAAAAGTACGAAAGAAGACTGCAGCTGCTGTCCTCTATTTTCTTCACTCTGTTTTCCTCTTCTCCTTGCTTTTCTCCTTGCATACTTTGAACGACTTTGGCAAAGGGCTATGGAGCTCCAAAGCTTGGTTCTTCATGAATTTGAGCTCTTTCATTGCTTTGTCATGGATTTCAAATAACTCTCCTCAATCTTGGATTGTTTTGGTGATCAAATTTACTACAAAAACACCAAAACTTACACAAAATGAGTAAAATTGCTTTCAAGGACCCTTAACATGCCATTGAGTTAAAAGGCCTAAACTACTACTCAAAGTGGTTAAAAGGATTGATTATAGGCTAATCAAATAGTACTTTTTGAGTAGTATCACTCCCCCCAACCGACATATTGCTAGTCCTTAGCAATGGATGGAGATAAAAACTAAGTAACTAAATAATATACATAAAAGGGATCATGCAAATCACTCCAAAAAAATGATATGAGTGGCATGATGGACATCCATGGATCAATAAAGATGTGAAACTCAACCTATAATAAGAGTTGTCCAAAGCATTCACTTGATCATAGAGTTACAAAGAATGGATATTATGCAAGTTTAAGCATCAAAAGAATTTCCACTCTCAAAATATCCAAATCAAATTCTTTCACTAAAAGCTAAGTGTTAATGTGATTAGCTTCCGAGTATAGTATGGATAACTATCATCTCCCCCCAACCTAAGTCTTTCTTTAAGCTTAGCAAAATTAACCATCTCTTGATAGGCTAGGAACGCACCTCTTATTCACAATTCTTTTCACTTACTAAACTTAACCAATTCACCCATGTAACAAGCAGAGGATCGGTGACTCCCAACCAATAAAGGTTTAGGGCACCAGGCTTTAAAGGCTTTCGCCACCCCTTCGGACCATGCTCAGGTTTCAAAGGCAAGCAAAGAAGTTTAATTCTTTTTTTTTTTTTCTTTTTTTTTTTTTTCTATTTTTTCAAAGACTCATTGGTCTTTATGAGGTGTCCCAACACTATTAAAGAGAGGTTAAAGGTGTCAAATTATGATTTCTCAAGCTTAGAGGGTGAGATAGTTTCACATCTTATAACCGGAATCTAATGTATGTGTGTGCGAATAGCTTAAGGTGGAAGAGATAAGTTTGCATGCAATGGGAGTTTCAATAATTCATCAACTTTTAGAAGAGCATAATACAAACTCTAAGACTCATGTAATCAAGTTGAAACTCGACTTCTCTCATTTAATTTTGAGAGTTAATCCTTAATATCCATGGAGTTTAAAGCAAAAATTTTAAAAATTAAGCAAAAAGCAACTAAATTACCAAAATAACTTAGCATTATTAACAATACTTACTTCCTCAACTCTCCCCCCAACCAAGCTGAACATTGTCCTCAATGTGACAAAAGCGATTAAAAAATAGGGAGAAAGTGGTACCTCCTTAGTGACATGGAGTTTGAGTCGTATAGGAGAAACCACATGTTTCAAAGAAAACATAAGAGTTAGTGAGTAGAGAAAATAGAAAAATTGCCAAGTTTAAACAAAAATGATGTCTATGTATGATGTATCATCAGTAATACATCCAATCCTAGAATATAAGACATCAAAACATGGAATATAATAAGTAGAGACAAAAAGTAAAGAGATGATCAAGTAATGGTAAGGTCCTGTGGAGCTGATGGCTTTGTGGTGGCCTCTTGAATGGGTTGGATCAGGACTTTGGCCTCTGTTCTGGTAGTCTCCTTAGGTGGCATAGTCTCCCCAACTGGAGCTCTCAGCTGGTAGCTATGAGATTTGATGGTTTAAGGAGGTTAAAAATGGAGTGAGAGGCTTGGTGTGTGTGATCCCAAGGTGTGCGGGGCTCTCCTCTTCAGATGCATGGTTGTGAGGCTCTGTTGGCATTTTCACAACTTCCCTTGGCTTTGCAAGGTGTTTTTGCAAACCTTCCTCCATTTCGCAAGTCAATTTTGCAATTTGAAGGCCATTTCGATGCTTGGAGGTGATTTCGCAGCCATTTTGAAGCTTGGAGATCATTTCATAGCCATTTTGCAGCTCAAAAGTGATTTCGCAGCTCATTTCGTAGCTCAAAAGTGATTTCGCAACCGCGAAATTCTCCCTCAGCTTTGCGCGCTTGTCTTCAAACGGTCATAACTTCTTCATTTCACCTCCAAATCACATACCGTTTGAAGCACTGGACTCCTGACTTCCCAAGCTTTGAAACGAGATATCATATGCATAATTTGAGCTCCAGAAAGTGCTTAAAAAACGTGTCCAACAGTAGCAAAATGGAGGTGCGACATTTCCGCTCATGGTCTGCACAGTCATCTTCAAACGGCCATAACTTTTCCGTTTCAAATCCAAATCGAGCACTGTTTGAAGATATGGACTCCTGACTTCCCAAGCTTTCCAACGAGATATTGCATGCATAATTTGAACTTTGAGAAGTGATCGAATTGTGTCCAACAGTTGCCGAAATGGGGCGCGGCTGTGAAATTGGGATTTTTCACGTTTTGGGACTTCGCAGCCATTTCGCAGCTGCGAAATGAGAGTCAATGTGCTGCGAAATGGCACTCGTGTGCCAAAGGTTGGTTTCGCAGCCGCGAAATCCTCTGCGGAATGGAGCTTTTGGTGCGAAATCAGGCTTTACCACTTCGCAATGCGTTTCGCAGCTGCCAAATGGATGCTCCTGTGCTGCGAAGTGGCACTCGTGTGCCAAAAGGTGGTTTCGCAGCTGCCAAATCCTCTGCCAAATGGAGCTTTGGCTGCGGAATTTTTTTTTTTTTTTTTTTTTTTCGAAAAATTTCGCAGCCATTTTCGCAGCTGCGAAATGAGGGTTACTGTGCTGCGAAGTGGCACTCGTGTGCCAAGGGTTGGTTTCGCAGCTGCCAAATCCTCTGCCAAATAGAGCTTTCCCTGCGAAATGGGATCTTTCATGCTTTGAAGCTTCGCAGCCGTTTCGCAGCTGCGAAATGGGAGTCACTGTGCTGCGAAGTGGCACTCGTGTGCCAAAAGTGGCTTTCGCAGCTGCGAAAATTCTCGCAGAGAGGGTCCTAAGGCTGCGAACTGGTTTCGCAGCAAAGTGCCGATTTCGCAGACCCCTGTTTTTCCCCTGTTTCTCCCCTGTTTTCGCTCCGTTTGACTCCAATTTTGCTCCGATTTTGCTCCGATTTTTTTTCTTCAATTTCTTTGCAATTCCTCTTGATTTTGATCATCCAAAAACCTATATTACATCAAAACAAATTAGAATTAAAGCATTGAAATCAAAATTAAAACAAGTAAAAAAACACAAAACAAAAAGGTATGGACTAGCTAGTCTTTAAAAAGACTAAATCCATCAAAAAATTTGATCCTGATTTAGCTTGCCCGGATCCCATACGAAGCTTGCATCCCTCACTTGAGACTTGGTTTGTATGATTTTCCCATACAAAGCTTGAAGGAAATGTGGAGGCATGTGTTTCATCATTTCTTCCTTGATGGCTATCCTCTGTGGATCTCTTTGTACATTAACATCATAGCCATCTTTCTCTATGCTTTTCCCCTTTTTCTTTCCTTTGATTTCCTCCCTCTTTTCTTTCTCTGTTTCACTTTCTACCTTATGCTCTAGCTTGCATGTGGGTAGATCAACCTCTTTACCACTCCTCAGAGTGATAACCGTTTCAACTTCCTTCACCATTGAAGATTCTCCCTCTTGAGCCTCCATTTCATGGATACTCATGAAATTTTGATAAGGTTGAGAAGGAGAGTTTTCTTTCTCTTGCACTGTGTTCAAATTTATGAGCCTTGAAATTGAATATTGGATGTTATCAAACTTTTGGTTCATTTCATTTTGCATTTCATCCATCCTTTGATCAAGTCGAGCATTGGTGGCTTCTTGCTTTCCAATAAAATCTCCCACGAATTTGCTAAGATTCACCATAGCTTGTTCAAAGATTGAGGCTTGCTGTGGTGCTTGAGCAGGTTGCTGATACTGAGGTGGTTGTGGTTTCCAAGAGAAATTTGGATGGTCCCTCCAATTGGAATTGTAGGTGTTGCAATCACCATACACTTCCCTCTCGGCTGGAATGGTAGGATACTCATCCCCCAAGTGCTCATAAGATAGACAAATGGCCCAAGGCATAGCTTGCAATGGTGTCTGAGAGATGGCTTGCACTTCTTGCATATTCGTCATTTCTAGCTTTTCCAATCTCCTTTCCATAGCTGCAATCTCTGCCTTCATGTCTATGCCATCATTTAAAATATACATCTCACCCTTAGCATTAGGTTGAGACATCATTCTTCCCATATCTCTAGCATTTGGTTCATCCCATCCTCTTGAGACTTCAGCCACATAACTCATGAAGTTCATGGCTTCCTCTGCTTATCTCATATTCAATATGGCATGCACAACTAGCAATTTGTGAATTAAAAACAGAGAACACAAAAGAAAACAAAAGAAAAACAATTCAAAGAAAGAAAATTAAGGTAAACTAAAAACTAAATAAAAGGTATACTAAAATATGAACAATAAAGAAATAAAAAGAGTTAGTAAAAGGAAAAGAAAAGTCACCAAACTTGTGATGAAGATCACAAGTGTTCTCAAAAGGTGATATCACTGCAAAGTGGCACCATCCCCGGCAGCGGCGCCATTTGATTCGTCCCTAATTCTGATCACAAATCTCCAACAGTGGTGCCATTTGGTTCTTTCCCCGGCAACGGCGCCATTTGATTCGTGCCCAATTGGTGTCTCAGCTGATTCGTGTCCAACTGGTGCTCCTTGATTGAGGGAGTAATCAACAAAATTTATAACCTATTACACCATATACTAGGGTAGCAAAGACAAAGCTACTATAGCATAGTGGCTCTAGGATCGTCCACTGGGATGGGTTTTCACTTCACAAATGATATTAATTTAAAGATGAATTGGTGTCTTTTCATTTCAAGGTTAGCTTTAAAAGAAAACATAAACTTGTTTGAATGAAAAAGGTTTAGATTTAAACTAACCAAAAATAGAAAGTAATGGGAATTACTTATGAAGAAAAGTGTTTCTTGGAGTTTCAGATCACTAGGCTCAGATTCCTCATACAAAAAGGAGAGTTCCGGTCACTTGTTTCTTTTCCTCGCATTAGAGAATTAACATATAGTTCCTTCTCCAACCGGTGTTATACAGATGCTTCCCATTAATGGGTTCAGACACTAAATCCCTCTCACTGATGCACTTTGCAATGACTCATGCCTCTCACCTAGCACTTGCCATTCAAGGTGATCTTTAACCTTGGATTACCCGTCAAAAGCTCGCAAGAGATAACTAATGGATGTCTCCTTGGAGTCCAAAAGCTTACCAAGTGTTGGCTATTCTAGAAAATCCTACCTTCAAACCACCTCCCAAAGGCTCGCAAGGGGTAAACTAGTGCATCTCCATGGTTGGAAATCACTTGTCTTACCAAGTGTTGGCCCAGGTGATTTAAAGGCGTTTTAAGTTAACTAAAAAGATAAAAACCATTAACGGGTCACACTTTCTCTTCATTAAAAACTAAAACAACAAAACTTCCAAATTATGCATGTGGAAACTTACCCGGCTTTCCTCACTCCAAGAGACAAAAAGCTTAGCCTCTCATCCTCTGAGGAAAAATCCTCAGAGTTTGGTTGGCTAGAAAGAAAACAAGAATATATATGAAAAGCAGAGCAAGTGCTCTGTATTTTACTTGCTTCCCCAAAACTGTACAAAGGATCCTCCCCGACTCTCTTTTTTAGTGTTTACAAGAGAGTTTATATAGGAAGGCAATTTACCCTTCCTTGGATACTTCCTAGCTAAGGAATTACATGAGTGGCTGAATACAAGGAGAAAATGGAAATTTATACAAAAATATCTGAAGAAAAATATCCAAAAGAGTCGGTGCACAAATATCAGGAAGCTTCAGGAACCATTTCGCAGGAGAAAATGGTGTCTGCGAGATTTCGCAGACACTCAAGAGGGCTGCGAAATAATTTCGCAACAACATGCTATCTTCACAGGGCTGCGAAGTTGGCTTCCACCTTGAGGTTCTCAGCATTCCAGCTTGCGGCATGTATCGGGTAGCTTCAGGAGGAATTCCATAGCACTGTACAAAAAGGCTGCGAAATTCTCGCAACAAAAGGCTGATTTCGCAACACTTTGGAGTGATCTGCTTGAAATGGCTGTAACTCCTTCATTTCAACTCCAAATCACGCACCGTTTGAAGCATTGGATTCTTGACTTCCTGAGCTTTGAAATGGTATATAGAATGTAGAAAATGGACTTCGGGAAGTACTCCAAAAGTATGAAAGAAGACTACAGCTGCTGTCCTCTGTTTTCTTCACTCTGTTTTCCTCTTCTCCTTGCTTTTCTCCTTGCATACTTTGAACGACTTTGGCAAAGGGCTATGGAGCTCCAAAGCTTGGTTCTTCATGAATTTGAGCTCTTCATTGCTTTGCCATGGATTTCAAATAACTCTCCTCAATCTTGGATTGTTTTGGTGATCAAATTACTAACAAAAACACCAAAACTTGCACAAAATGAGTAAAATTGCTTTCAAGGACCCTTAACATGCCAATTGAGTTAAAAGGCCTAAACTACTACTCAAAAGTGGGTAAAATGATTGATTATAGGCTAATCAAATAGCACTTTTTGAGTAGTAATCAGGTGAGTCACACAAACAATAAAAAAGATAATGTTAAACATGTTAACAATCACATATGAAGTAATACATAATGATCATAAATAAAGCAATATATCATTTATGGAATTAAGATGCAAAGTTAAAGAAGTGTACCTGAAAAACATAATGCTTCCACAAGACATGGGGGTTCAGATCAAAATTATGGTAATAAATAGTAAAGGAAAAAAAATCCTAGCATGCTTGGTATTTAAATAGCATAACAAAAATGACCAGAATATAAGGAAAGATCAATTATCACACAAGTCATATATACAACTCCTACATAGACTAGTTTTTAATCAATAAACCAACAATGAATAATTATAAACACATAAAATAGCATATTCAAAAGGACCCAAACATAAAGAACCTAGAACACAAGCTTACACTAAATTCATAAAACTAAAACATGGAATTTTGAAAGTATAAATTAACAAAACAAATTAATGGAAACTGAACCTAAATAACTTAATGTGAAACCAAGGTTTCGTTAATCTTGATTTTGATGATAACAAAACAAGGTTTAGAACTAATGATTATATTTCAAGTGTGATTAGGCAAGACGATTTCCAAAGTGGCAATCACAAAGATAAATCAAGCCAAAGAGAAATCATGAAGAAGAAGACCACCTCAAAGATAAGTGTTTTTCAAGACCCAAGCTTCATAAGATCTCTTTGTAAGGTTGTTGGTGCACTAGGATTTTCATGCATTGCATTCTTTACTTATGCACCAAAATCATCCAAGAGTTATTTGTTTTAAATATTTTAAGAATTGGATGATTTCATGTTTTCAACTAAAACCTTGTGTTAAATGTCTTTCAAACTTGTTTTAAAAGGTTTTAAGTTGAAAAAGTTGGCTGTTGAGCCAAAAAACGGCTCAACTGGTTGAACCGGGTGAGGAATCGGTCGACTGCAAGCTCAACTGGTCGAGGTCCAAGTCGACCCCCAGCTCAACCGGTCGAGGTCCGAGTCGACCCACAGCTCAACCGGTCGAGGCCCGGGTAGACCCCCAGCTCAACTGGTTGAGGGTGCAAAAAACTTTCTCTTTCTTCTAGAACGGTTGTTCAACCGGTCAAGGTTGAACCTCAACTGATTGAGGTCCAGTTGAAGTCCAACGGTCACCTGCCAAGCATTAAATGCTAACGGCTAGTCAACCGGTCGAACCCCCAAATGGCTAGTTTGGTTTTTCTCTTCTATAAAAAGGCTTCAATCTTCATTGTTTAAAAAGCTTTAACCTTCCCAAATCTTTCTTGATTATATTTGAGCTTTGGAAGAATGTTTTTTAGTGCACCATTGTTCTAAAACTTGCATATCCTTAGTGCACCTTTCAATCCTAGTTTTCTTGTATCATTTGAGCTTAAAGTTCTTATGCTAGGATTTTTATGAGATCATTTATTTGTAAACCTTTGAGAGGAAGTTTCTCAAGAGTGTGGTATCTCTTGAGAAATGTAAAGGGTGCTTGGAGCCAAAAGTCCAAGAGGGTGAATTGGAACCATAATCCAATTGTGTAGCTTGAAGGCTTGGTTTGGAAGCTTTGAATTAGTGGAACCTCAAGCTTGAGATTGAAGCTAGAGAAGAGTGGATGTAGGTCGGGTTGCGCTGAACCACTATAAACTCTTGTGTTTGCATTCTCTCTTCCCTACTCTTTAATTTATATGCAATTTTCTTTATATTGTTTATTATATACTTGCATATAATTGTCTCTTACATTCACTTGTTTAAATTTGCGAAAAGAGACCATCACCCTATTCACCCCCCCTCTATGGTGATTACCATAGGTTGGATTAGCCTAATTTTCCTAACAATTGGTATCAGAACATGGCTTCTTATTTAAGACTTAACCATCTAAGAAGTAATGGCTAATCCATCAAGCTCATCCCACATTGAAAGTTTTTCAACCACCAGTCCTCCACTTTTTACGGGAACCGATTATCCCTATTGGAAAACTAAAATGACTTGGTTTCTCTAATCTATTAATCTTGATTTATGGGATGTCATTGAAGATGGTCCCCACATTCCTTCAAAATTAGAAAATGGAGTGATGGTTCCAAAACCTAAGCATGAATGGGATGAACTTGATAGAAAGAAAGTTCAATTAAATGCCAAAGCCGTTTTTATCTTACATTGTGCTATTGATAGAAATGAATTTAATTGTATTTGGCAATGTAAGTTGGCTAAAGAAATTTGGAGACTATTAGAAAACACTTATGAGGGAAACAAGCAAGTTAAAGAGTTTAGAATCAATATCCTTGTGCATGATTATGAATTATTTTCTATAAAGGATTTTGAATCTATTGTTGAGATGTTTTCTAGGTTCATTGTGATTGTGAATGAACTTGAAGCCTTGGGAAAGACCTACACCGAAGTAGAGAAATTCATGAAGATCTTAAGGTCTCTACCAAAGAAATGGGAAACAAAAGTGACGGCTATTCAAGAAGCAAAGGATCTCACCAAGCTCTCACTTGAAGAACTCATTGGGTCACTCATGACTTATGAGATGGAGTTGTACAATCATCAAAGAGTTGAAGAAAATGAGAAAAGTATAGCCTTTATGGCTTCAATAAATGATGATGAAGAGGAAGAGAGTGAAAGTGAAAGTGAAAGTGATGAAGACTCCATGGAAGAAGAATGCACAAATGAGGATGCCAACATGTGCTTTATGGTTTTGGAAGAACATCAAGATGAGGTAAACTCCAACTCTAACCATTTTGAATTTCAAGATGTACTTCAAAAATTATATTTTGATCTTGAAAAACTTGGTTTTAAAAATTCTTGTCTTCGCAATGAGCTCAATGAGCAAAATGAAAATTTTGAAAACATTGAGAAGGCAAAAATCTCCTTTGAAAAGGAAAATGAGGAGTTAAAAATTCTCAAATGGCCAAAATACTTTTGATATAATTTTGGCAAATCAAAAAATGCAATTTTTGATAAAAAGAGGCTAGCCTATAAGCTTTTCAAAAATCAATTTTTATTTTTTAAAAGGAAGCCTCTAGTTTTCACCTTCAACTATTTGCAATGTTTGTGAAAAATGAGGTCACATTAGTGATATTTGCCCCTTAAGAAAATCCCCTCATGTTCTTCAAAACTCTAAATTGTTTTTTTTTAAAGGGAAAAAAGACTAACCCTCTAGGACCCAAAAAGATATGGGTACCAAAGGTTAATTTGTTTTGTAGGGATCCATGTAAGAAGGAGGATATGCTTACCTTGGAAAGAATGCATTGATAATGTTGGTAATGGTATCCCTTCTAAAGCTTAATTTGAAATATCATTTTGCTAACACTTGGTATATTTTTGGTATATTAATAATATAACATTTGGTATCACTTTGATAAAATTGGTATATTTGTTAAACCCAAGGTTTGGATTAAAAAGAAGACTTTTTTTTTATATACCTAGGTAAAATTAAATGATCATATGCTTGTATGCCATAAAAGAGTTATTCAATGCATGTTATGTATTTTTTTTAATTGCATATGTTCTCCCATATATTTTTTCCAAATCATGCTTTAAAATGGGAATGCTCTAAGGATGAGCAATCTTTTATTTGGAAACTATTCTCAAATGAAAAAGGGGGAGATTCATTTTCATGAGGAATTATATTTTTGATATCATGTGATTCTCCTTATATACTTTATTGAAACTTTTTGTTGATGACAAAAAGGGGGATAAGTAATGGTAGGTTGCTAACTTAGGAAGAAATGTCAATATTGTTTCAGCAATTCTATTCATATTGATGTTATGTGCTTTATTGGTTATATTTGTATTCATCATATTTAATAGTAATGTCTTGCCAGATTGCTAAATTGCTCTTTATGCTATTTATGTTTGATTATATCATTTCGAGCATCCTTAATATACTCCTTGAAGTTTCTAAACTTGAATATTTTCTAAATTCAAAGGAGCATATATTGAGGGGGAGCTTTTTAGCAACCTTGGTTTTGTCATCATAAAAAAAGAGAAGATTGTGAAACCAAGGTTTGGTTAATCTTGATTTTGATGATAACAAAACAAAGTTTAGAACTAATGATTATATTTCAAGTGTGATTAGGCAAGACGATTTCCAAAGTGGCAAACACAAAGACAAATCAAGTCAAGGAGAAATCATGAAGAAGAAGACCACCTCAAAGAGAAGTGTTTTTCAAGACCCAAGATTCATAAGATCTCTTTGTAAGGTTGTTGGTGCACTAGGATTTTCATGCATTGCATTCTTTACTTATGCACCAAAATCATCCAAGAGTTAATTTGTTTTAAATATTTTAAGAATTGGATGATTTCATGTTTTCAACTAAAACCTTGTGTTAAATGTCTTTCAAACTTGTTTTAAAAGGTTTTAAGTTGAAAAGTTGGTTGTTGAGCCAAAAAAACGGCTCAATCGGTTGAACCGGGTGAGGAACCGGTCGACTGCAAGCTCAATCGATCGAGGTCCGGGTTGACCCACAGCTCAACCGGTCGAGGCCCGGGTAGACCCTCAGCTCAACCGGTCGAGGGTGCAAAAAACTTTCTCTTTCTTCCAGAACGGTTGTTCAACCGGTCAAGGTTGAACCTCAACTGGTTGAGGTCCGGTCGAGGTCCAACGGTCACCTACCAAGAATTAAATGCTAACGGCTAGTTAACTGGTCGACCCCTATCTCGATCAGTCGAACTCCCAAACGGCTAGTTTGGTTTTTCTCTTCTATAAAAAGGCTCCAATATTCATTGTTTAAAAAGTTTTAACCTTCCCAAATCTTTCTTGATTATATTTGATCCTTGGAAGAGTGTTTTTGAGTGCACCATTGTTCTAAAACTTGCATATCCTTAGTGCACCTTTCAATCCTAGTTTTCTTGTATCATTTGAGCTTAAAGTTCTTGTGTTAGGATTTTTGTGAGATCATTTATTTGTAAACCTTTGAGATAAAGTTTCTCAAGAGTGTGGCATCTCTTGAGAAGTGTAAAGGGTGCTTGGAGCCAAAAGTCCAAGAGGGTGAATTGGAACCATAATCCAATTGTATAGCTTGAAGGCTTGGTTTGGAAGCTTTGAATTAGTGGAACCTCAAGCTTGGGATTGAAGCTAGAGGAGAGTGGATGTAGGCCGAGTTGCGCCGAACCACTATAAACTCTTGTGTTTGCATTCTCTCTTCCCTACTCTTTCATTTATATGCAATTGTCTTTATATTGCTTATTATATACTTGCATATAATTGTCTCTTACATTCACTTGTTTAAATTTAAATTTGCGAAAAGAGACCATCACACTATTCACCCCCCCCTCTAGGGTAATTACCATAGGTTGGATTAGCCTAATTTTCCTAACACTTAAGAATATATATAACAATCTCTAAATTATATCAAAAGACAATAAACTATAAACATATGGGATAACATAATCAAAGGAACCTAAACCTAAAAGGAAAAAGAAATATATATATATATATATATATATAAGAACAAAAACTAGAATATGGAGTTTTGAAAGCATAAATTGACAAAAGAATTAATGGAAACTAACTCTAAACAAATTTAAAATATATTTATTAACCTTCAATTTAAATTAGTAAGCCAACAACAATAGATTATAGAAACATGGAATATCTACAAAATTATGATTTTTAAAAGAAAGTAAACTAAGCATAATATCTACAAAGCAACTAAACTAACAATTTTTAAAAACTAAACTAAACATGATATTAATGAAATAACCAAACTAAATTGATGTAAGCTAAAAACAAACATGAATTTTCAAACATTGAATCAATTTTATTAATGAACTAAAACTGTAAAAAATATTTAAACTTAAGGATGAATTAAATACTAACTAAAGGAAATTTAAAACCAAATCTTTGATGTATAGGATCAATTATATTAACAAACTAAAAATTATAAAAACACTAAAACCTAAAGACGAATTAGAAACCAACTAGAGCAAATTTAAAATAGGATCTTTAACACATAGGATCAATTATATTCACTAACTAAAGTTACAATTTTTTAAAACATGAACAGATGAGTGTTTGATTAATTAAACTAAATAACTATAATTCAAAAAAAAACTATAAACTAAAATAAGGTGAATCAAGAATTCAAATCAACAAACTTAAAATATGGGTATAATGAAATAAAAATCTATTAAACTAATTAACTGAAAATTTGATGAACTCGTCAACCCAAATTTGATCAACCTGGAAACAAAAATTAACAAACTTGCAGTGTGGATACAATGAAATGGAATCAGTTCAATCTAATCACCAAAATTCTAAAAACACATACTCAAATAGGATCTAAATCCAAGACTAAACAAAACTCAAACTTTTTCAATCTAATGCAATGAATTAGAATTAAAATTAAATAGAAATCAAACCATTTTTTTCTAGTATAATAAATCAAAACTACAACTAAAAAAAAATTAAATTTTCTTAATTTAATATGATGAGTCAAAACTAAAATTAAACAAAATTAAAACCTTTACAATTTAATATAATAGATCAAAGCTAAATCTAAATGAAATTCAAATTTTTATAATTTGATGTAATAAATCAAAACTAAGAACTCATTTGGTAGTGATTTTAGGAAACATTTCTAATTTTTATCATTCAAGTGTTAAAAAGAGTAGAAACATTTTTTAGAATCATTGCCAAATACACTCTAAAATTAAATAAAAATTTAAAACCTTTCAATCTGACATAGTGAATCGAAACCAAAACGAAACAAAATTTTAACTTTTCCAAGTCAATTATAAGGATGAAAGGCAACATAGAAAAAATTAACTTACCTCAGGTGCGTGTTGCTCCAAGGATGCGGCTTTCTTCCTATGCATAGAGAAGAGTCCATGCGTGGACTACGACTTTCTTCCCATGTGTGCTGACTGTCTCAAGGATGCGACTGCTTCTTCAATAGCAGCACTTCCTATGGGAACGTGTGGGTTAATGGTGGATTGTGCATCCACTCATCTCCATGCATGCGTATATGTTGTCCTTCAAAGTGGGTTGTGTATGTCAAGATTGTGACCACTCCTATCATCATGCATTCAAGGGATATTGATCATGTGTGCAGGCTGTGCACCCTCCAGATCATCTGATCTGTTCTTCAGAGTCCGTGACTGTGCTTTTTTATGTATGTGTCATGATCCTCCCAATGGTCCCAGCTCAATGAGTGATAGTCTTGCTTTTTCAGAACTTCCTTGGCAGCCTGATCATGTTTTTCTTTATTAGTGGCGGCTGATTTTTGATCTGTGTTTCTACTATCTAATCCTCAAGATACCCAGTGAATCTTCTTTCATGACCTGTGTGTGTGGTCAGAAAATTTTCAATGGATGCCTATGTTCGGGATGACCTTCCATACCACTCCATCTCTCTTGCTCCCCGGGTGCATGCTGTGTATTCTAAGTGGCAGACTATCACTTTCCAATGGTGGTTGTGCATCCTCCCAGTGGGCTGTGCATGGCTATTTTTTATGGCCGCCCCTTTGCGTGTTATATTGTCAAAGTGGCCGCCCTCAAATATGCATGAGTCCCTAAAAAATTCAAGATGTTGTTTCTCTATATCCAATCGTCCATACCATGCTCCACAAAAAAAAAATAATAATAATAATAACAACTAAAATAAATAAAAATAGTAAAATAAAAATAATAATCTGATGTTCATCACTCAGTTCCCGAACCGTGTACTCATCAATTCAGCATCAGCTTTCATCTAGAGCATTTAGATGCTCATCATTCACATGCAACTGTCCACCACTACCTCCAAAAACCTGATGGTCTTCATCAACAAACCGTCTGCTCATGCTACTCCTAAAATCTGAGGTTCTGCATAACCAAATCGTGTACACCATTAGCACCTTCTAGAAAATCTATTGCCCTCATCTGCAAGAAATCTGATCCGTATTCATCTCCAAAAGAGCTGATCGTTCCCAATATGTGTGTGGAGCCTAAAAAAAAAATTGATGGTGTGTAGACCCTCCATTTTGTCACTTTAGCACATGTCTCTAAGTTCACTTCCAGTGCTCCACAGTAGTTCCCTGGTGGCCCATTATTACTCATGTAGCTTATCTTTTATGAGCCATCTCGGAGACTCTGGTTGAAGGATTTATTTGACCCTTTATTGTGACCCTTGACAGTCTTGAGTTAGGCCTAGGATTTTCCTTTCTTTTTTGGACATGTCATTTAGATACACTTTTAGGATAGCATATCTAGTCACACTAGGTCCATTTAGATGCACTTGGCCCACTTAGGCACACTTAGGCCCAATAAATACCACCTTAGGCTCATCTAGGTTCACTTAGGCCCATTTAGGTTTCTTAGACCCATTTGGACACCCCTAGACCCCTTAAGACTCATTAGGCCCATCTAGGTCACTTAGGCCTACTTAGGCATACTTGGCCCATTAGATATTTTTAGCATGACTTGTATGACTTGCATGACTTGTGTGGCTCAGTTTTTATTTATTTATTTATTTATTTTTATTTTTATTATTATTATCAATCATTTGTTTATTTTTATTTGTTATCTTCCCTTTTTATATTATTTTTTCTTATTTTTTTAATTAATTTATTTATTTACTATTGTTTTATCGCTTTCTAATTTATTTACTTATTTATTTATTCATTCAATTATTTAATTTAATAAATTTCATGTTTTTGCAAGAAAACTTACCATTGGAGTTTAAGGAACGTGGGACTCTCCTTGGAAGACTTTTGGGAGTTTGAAATTTGGTGCACAGTTTGGGGTATGAGAGTGAGATGATCATGTTTATGGAGAGAGGATCAATGCATGGTTCAAGGGAAAAGGCAGAAGGGAAGAGATAAGAGAACCAGATGAGCACCTTGAGGAATGGCTATTATAGATATTGTATTCCTATTCATCATCGCCTTGTTCTTCATTCATTGTTTGCGATTTCTGGCTTTCAAATGCTGATTACTACTCAAAAAGTGTTATTTTATAGCTTGTAATTAACTCTTTTAAACACTTTTGAGTAGTAGTTATTACCTTTTAACTCAATTAGCATGTTAAGGACCCTTGCAATCGTTTCTAATCAAATTGTGTTAAGTTTTGGTGTTTTTCATAGCTTTTTTATCACCAAAGTAATCCAAGAATGAGAGAGATCTTTGTATAGTTCATGGCAAAGCAAGTTGAAGCTCAAATTCTTGAAGAAACTAAGCTTTGGAGCTTCATAACCCTTTGCCAAAGCCAAACGAGGATGTAAGGGAGAAAATCACAAAAGAAATCAACCATCCAGCAATTTCGCAAGTTGTGGAATCCAACTTGCGAAATAGAAAAATGAAAGGAATCACTGCAGGACAGAGAGCTGATTAGTTGCAGGACAATTTCGCAATTTGCAAAACCACAATTTCAACTTGCGAAATGGACAATTTCAACTTGCAAAATTTTCGAAATGGACAATTTGAACTTGCGAAATCCACCTGTAATCTGAGATATTTACGCACCGACTCCGTTTGATGTTTATCTTCAGATATTTGTGTGTAAATCCCTATTTTCTCCTTGTAACCCACCATTGACAAGTTTTATTGGTTGGGAAGTTAGCAAGAGGGGTGAATAACCTCTCTATATAATATCTATTGTAATTTTCTTTTAAAAGAGATCTCTGGGGGAGTTTTTCTTAGAGACGAACTTTGTATAGTTTTTTAGAAAGTAATACACAGAGCTCTGCTCTGCCTTACCTTCTCATTTTGTTTTCTCTTTTATTTTTATTTCTAGCAAATCAAACTCTGAGGATGTTTTCCCAGAGGATGAGTGGTGATTACTACTCAAAAAGTGCTATTTCAGAGCTTGTAATAAACTCTTTTAAACACTTTTGAGTAGTAGTTATCACCTATTAACCCAATTAACATATTAAGGACCCTTGTAATCAATTCTAATCAAATTGTGTTAAGTTTTGGTGTTTTGATAGCTTTTTGATCACCAAAGCAATCAGAGAATGAGGAGAGTTCTTTGGAATCCATGGCAAAAGATGTCCGGATAGGGCGTCCGGACACACCATTAGAGAGTGGCAGGACATGGGCTATAGCAAGGCTTGCTCGCTTTAGTCAATGTTTTCCATCCGGACAAACATATCCGGATAGGATATGCTATCATCCGGAGGGTGATGTTCATGAGTGCCGAATAGCATGGCGGCGCATATCCTCTTGGGAAATCCGGATGGAGTTGAGCCGGATAGCCGTGGGCCGACATTTTACATCCGGATATGAGCCGTGCGCCGACATTTTACATCTGGCTATCTCACATCCGGATGGGAGAGGAGGACGTTTCAATTTCTCCGAATATACATATCCGGACCTTCTGATAACGTTCATCCAAAGAGCATCCGCGGCCGACAATTTAGATTACCCGGAGCCATTTTGCACAGTGTCGCAGTGTTCTCTTGAAGCTTCTTGATATTTTCGACCGACATCTTCCTGATATTTCCGACCGACATCTTGAGATATTTCCGACCAACATCTTGAGATATTTTCGACCGATATTTTGGGATACTTTTCTTTAAATATTTGATGTCTAAATCCCCAAACTCTCCTTGTAATCCACCTATCATAGGATTCCTTAGTCTTTAAGTAAGAACAAGGGGTGAATAACCTCTTATATATAGTTTGTAATTTCCTTTACACAGAACATCGAATATATCATCAATCATATAATATATGTGAAATCGACGAACAGAGCACTTGCTCTATTTCTTCTTCATATTTTTTTCTCGTTAGTTTTCTTTCTAGCCAATCAAACTCTGAGGATTTTTCCTCAGAGGATGAGCGGCTAGGCTCTTTGTCTCTTGGAGTGAAGAAAATCGAGTAAGTTTCCTCATGCATAAATTGGAAGTTTTGTTGTTTTAGTTTTTAATGAAGAGAAAGTGCGACCCGTTAATGGTTTTTATCTTTTTAGTTAACTTGAAAGGCCTTTAACTGACCTGGGCCAACACTTGGTAAGGCAAGTGATCTCCATCCATTGAGATGCACTTGTTTATCTCTTGCGAGCCTTTGAGAGGTGGTTTGAAGGTAAGATTTTCTAGAATAGCCAACACTTGGTAAGATTTTGGACTCTAAGGAGACATCCATTAGTTATCTCTTGCGAGCTTGTGAAGGGAAATCCAAGGTTAAAGATCACCTTGAATGGCAAATGCTAGGTGAGAGGCACGAGCCATTGCAAGTTGTATCATTGAGAGGGATTTAGTGTTTGAACCCATTAAAGGGAAGCATCTGTACCACACCGGTTAGAGAATTAACTATATGTTAATTCTCTAATGCGAGGAAAAGAAACAAGTGACCGAAACTCTCCTTTTTGTACAAGGAATCTGAGCCTAGTGATCTAAACTCCAAGAAACACTTTTCTTTGTGAGTAAAATCAGTTACTATTTTTGGTTAGTTTAAAACCAAACCTTTTTCATTTAAACATCTTTATGTTTTCTTTTAAAGCTAACCTTAAAATGAAAAGGCACCAATTCAACTTTGAATTAATATCAATTGTAGAGTGAAACCCATCCCAGTGAACGACCCTAAAGCCACTATGCTATGCTAGCTAAGGCTATCCTAGTACATGGTGTAATAGGTTATAAATTTTGTTGATTACTCCCTGAAGACCACAATCAAGGGACACCAACTGGACACGAATCAAATGGAACCACTGTCAAGGACCATTGAGAGGACATGAATCAGCTGAGACACCAATTGGGAACGAATCAAATGGCGCCGTTGCCGGGGATGGTGCCACTTTACAGTGATATGACCTTTTCAGAGTACTTGTGATCTTCATCACAAGTTTGGTGACTTTTCTTTTCTTTTTACTAACTCTTTTTATTTGTTTCTTTTTTCTTTGTTCATATTTTAGTATACCTTTTATTTAGTTTTTAGTTTACCTTATTTTTTTTTTTCTTTAGAATTTTTTTTTCTTTTATTTTCTTTTGTTTTCTCTGTTTTTAATTCACAAATTGCTAGTTGTGCATATTGAATACGAGATAACAAAGGAAGCCATGAACTTCATGAGTTATGTGGCTGAACTTTCAAGATGATGGGATGAACCAAATGCTCAAAATATGGGGAGAATGAAGAAGATGCAAGAAGTGCAAGCCATCTCTCAGACACCATTGCAAGCTATGCCTTGTGCCATTTGTCTATCTTATGAGCACTTGGTGGAAGAGTGTCCTACCATTCCAGTAACGAGAGAAATGTTTGGTGATTGCAACACCTACAATTCCAATTGGAGGGACCATCCAAATTTCTCTTGGAAACCACAGCCACCTCAGTACCAGCAACCTGCTCAAGCACCTCAGCAAGCCTCAAACCTTCATCAAGCAATAATGAATCTCAGCAAGGTTGTGGGAGATTTTATTGGAGAACAAAAATCCATCAACTCTCAGCTCAGTCAAAGAATTGATAGTGTAGAGAGTTCATTGAACAAAAAGATGGATGAAGTGCAAAATGATCTATCTCAGAAGATAGATAATCTCCAATATTCAATCTCAAGGTTTGCCAACCTCAACAAAGTGCAAGAGAAAGAAAACTCTCCTTCTCAACCTCATCAAAAGGGTATCCATGAAATAGAGGCTAAGGAGAGAGGTAAAGAGGTTGATCTGCCCACATCCAAGCTAGAGCAAAAGGTAGAGAGTGAAACAGAGAAAGAAAAGATGGAGAAAATCAAAGGAAAGAGAGAGGGGAAAAGCATAGAGAAAGATGACTATATAGATGAAGAACCACAGAGGATAGTCATCAAGGAAGAATTGATGAAGAAACACATGCATCCGCCTTTCGCCCAAGCTTTGTATGGGAAAAACATACAAACCAAATCTCAAGTGAGGGATGCAAACTTCATATGGGATCTGGGCAAGCTAAATCAGGATCAAATTTTTTGATGGACTTAGTCTTTCTAAAGACTAACTAGTTCATAGTTTTTTATTTATTTATTACTTGTTTTAATTTTGATTTCAATGCTTTAATTCTAATTCGTTTTGATGTAATATAGGTTTTTGGATGATCAAAATCAGAACGGAAATGTTGCATTTTGCTAATGTTGGACACATTTTTTAAGGACTTCCTGGAGCTCAAATTATACATACTATATCTCTTTTTGAAGCTTGGGAAGTCAGGAGTCCAGAGCTTCAAACGGTGCTCGATTTGGAGTTGAAACGAAGAAGTTATGGCCATTTGAAGACGATCGCGCGAAATTCCCATTTTGTTGCAGGAGAGCCCTCTCACTGAGCGCGCACACCATGAAGCCTCTCACTCCATTTCTGACATCCTTAAACCATCAAAGCCCATAGCTCCAGCTGAGGAGACTATGCCACCTAAGGAGACTATCAGAACATAGGTCAAAGTCTTGATCCAACCCACTCAGGAGGCCACCACAGATGCATCAGCTCCACAGGACCTTACCATTACTTGATCATCTCTTTACTTTTTATCTTTATATATTATACATAGCTCCATATTTTGTTGTCTTATATTTTGGGATTGGATGTATTACTGATGATACATCATGTATAGACATCATTTTTTGTTTAAACTTGGCATTTTTCTATTTCCTCTACTCACTAACTCTTTTGTTTTTTTTTAAACATGTGGTTTCTCCTATATGACTCAGAATCCATGTCACTCAGGAGGTACCACTTTCCCCCTATTTTTCAATCGTTTTTGTCACATTGAGGACAATGTTCAGCTTGGTTGGGCGGAAAGTTGAGGAATGAAGTAATGTTAATAATGCTAAGTTATTTTGGTAATTTAGTTGTTTTTTGCTTAATTTTAAAATTTTTTAAGTTTTTATTCTACTCTCCATGGTTATTAAGGAAAAATTCTCAAAAATGAAAAGGGAGAAATTGAATTTTTGTCTTTTTACTTGACTTAGATTTTGTATTATGCTTACTAAAGTTGATGAAATGTTGAAGCTTCTATTGAATTCAAGCTTAGTTCTTCCACTTTAAGCTATTCACATACTGTGCACAATAGGTTCCGATTATAAGATGAAGAACTATTTCCCTCTTGACTTAGGAAAATTTTAGACTTGGTACCTTTGACCTCATTTAATAGTGTTGGGACACCTTGTAAAAGACCAATGAGTCTTTGAAAAAAAAGAGAGAAAGAAAAATGTTTGCTTGCCTTGAAACCCGAGCAAGGTCCGAGGGGTATATGGTGAAAATCTTTAAAACCTGGTGCCCTAAGCCTTAATTGCTTGGGAGTCACCGACCTCAATGCTCGTTACAAGGGTGGATAGGTGGAGTTTAACATACTGTAGGTGCTTGGGTATTAAAATTCATTCTCAAAAGTCCGGGGTAAAATCCGAGGAATTAGTGGTTGAAAGATCCTTAAAGCTTGATGCCTTAAACCTTAATTGGTTGGGAGTCATCGATGGACCCCCGTTACATGGACAATTTAGAAAATAATACCTTTAAGCCTTGTACTCCTACAATGAAAGAAAAAAATTGTGAAACAAGAGGTGCGTTCTTAGCCTATTGGAGGTTGATTAGTTTGCTAAGCTTTGAAAAAGAACTAGGTTTGGGGGGGAGATTAGTTCAACATACTATATTCGGAAACTAATAAATAACACTTAGATTTTTGTGGAAGAGTAAGGTTTGACCCTTTGGGAGTGGAAACTCTTTTAAAGCTTAAATTTGCATAATGTCTTCTCTTTAAGAATTGTGATTAGACAAGTTATTTGATAACTCTTGTTGAAGTTTGAATTTTATTTCTTTAATGTTCCATGTGAGAGTTAGATCATCATGCCATTTGAAAATTGTTTTTTGATCAGCATGATGTTGTAAATTATAGTACTGTTTGTTTTTATTTTTCTCTCCTTCATTGCTAAGGGACTAGCAATATGTCGGTTGGGGGGAGTGATTACTACTCAAAAAGTGCTATTTCATAGCTTGTAATAAACTCTTTTAAACACTTTTGAGTAGTAGTTATCACCTTTTAACCCAATTAACATATTAAGGACCCTTGCAATCAATTCTAATTAAATTATGTTAAGTTTTGGTGTTTTGATAGCTTTTTGATCACCAAAGAAATCCGAGAATGAGGAGAGTTCTTTGGCATCCATGGCAAAAGATGTCTGGACAAGGCGTCTGGACACACCATTGGAGAGCGGCGGAACGTGGGCTGTAGCAAGGCTTGCTCGCTTTAGTTAATGTTTTCCATCCGGACAAACATATCCGGATAGGATATGCTATCATCCGGAGGGTGATGTTCACAAGTGCGGGATAGCATGGCGACGCGTATCCTCTTGGGAAATTCGGATGGAGTTTATCCGGATGTGAGCTGTGCGCCGACATTTTATATCCGGATGTGAGCCATGCGCCGACATTTTACATCCGGATATCTCACATCCGGATGGGAGAGGAGGACGTTTCAACTTCTCCGAATATACATATCCGAACCTTCTGATAGCGCTCATCCGGAGAGCATCCGCGACCGAAAATTCAAATTACCCGGAGCCATTTTGCACAGTGCCGCGGTGTTTTCCTAAAGCTTCCTGATATTTTCGATCGACATCTTGAGATATTTCCGACCGACATCTTGAGATATTTCCGACCAACATCTTGAGATATTTTCGACCGATATTTTGGGATACTTTTCTTTAAATATTTGATGTCTAAATCCCCAAACTCTCCTTGTAATCCACCTATCATAGGATTCCTTGGTCTTTAAGTAAGAACAAGGGGTGAATAACCTCTTATATATAGTTTGTAATTTCCTTTACACAGAACATCGAATATATCATCGATCATATAATATATGTGAAATCGACGAACAGAGCACTTGCTCTATTTCTTCTTCATATTTTTTTCTCGTTAGTTTTCTTTCTAGCCAATCAAACTCTGAGGATTTTTCCTTAGAGGATGAGCGGCTAGGCTCTTTGTCTCTTGTAGTGAAGAAAACCGGGTAAGTTTCCTCATGCATAAATTGGAAGTTTTGTTGTTTTAGTTTTTAATGAAGAGAAAGTGCGACCCGTTAATGGTTTTTATCTTTTTAGTTAACTTAAAAGGCCTTTAACTGACATGGGCCAACACTTGGTAAGGCAAGTGATCTCCATCCATTGAGATGCACTTGTTTATCTCTTGCGAGCCTTTGGGAGGTGGTTTGAAGGTAGGATTTTCTAGAATAGCCAACACTTGGTAAGCTTTTGGACTCTAAGGAGACATCCATTAGTTATCTCTTGCGAGCTTGTGAAGGGAAATCCAAGGTTAAAGATCACCTTGAATGGCAAATGCTAGGTGAGAGGCATGAGTCATTGCAAGTTGTATCAGTGAGAGGGATTTAGTGTTTGAACCCATTAAAGGGAAGCATATGTACCACACCGGTTAGAAAATTAACTATATGTTAATTCTCTAATGCGAGGAAAAGAAACAAGTGACCGGAACACTCCTTTTTGTACAAGGAATCTGAGCCTAGTGATCTAAACTCCAAGAAACATTTTTCTTTGTAAGTAAAATCAGTTACTGTTTTTGGTTAGTTTAAAACCAAACCTTTTTCATTTAAACATCTTTATGTTTTCTTTTAAAGCTAACCTTAAAATGAAAAGGCACCAATTCAACTTTGAATTAATATCAATTGTAGAGTGAAAACTCATCCCAGTGAACGACCCTAGAGCCACTATGCTATGCTAGCTAAGGCTATCCTAGTACATGGTGTAATAGGTTATAAATTTTGTTGATTACTCCCTAAGGACCACAATCAAGGGACACCAGCTGGACACAAATCAAATGGCACCACTGTTAGGGACCATTGAGAGGACATGAATCAGCTGAGACACCAATTGGGAACGAATCAAGTGGCTAGGATTTTTGTTTCTTGGAGTGAAGGAAGCTAGGTAAGGTTTCGGATACAAAAGTCGAAGTTTCGTTGTTTCAGTTTTTAATGAAGAGAAAGTGTAACCCGTTAATGGTTTTTATCTTTTTAGTTAACTTAAAATCCCTTAAAATCACCTAGGCCAACACTTGGTAAGGCAAGTGGACTCCGTCCATTGAGATCCATTAGTTTATCTCTTGCAAGCCTCTGGGAGGTGGTTTAAAGGTAGGATTATCTAGAATAACCAATACTTAGTAAGCTTTTGGACTCTCAAGAGACATCCATTAGTTATCTCTTACGAGCTTTTGACGAGTAATCCAAGGTTAAGGATCACCTTGAATGACCAATACTAGGTGAGAGGTATGAACCATGGCAAGATGATTCAGTGATAGGGATTTAGTGTTTGAAACCATTAAGGGGAAGCATCTGTACCACACCGGTTCGGGAAATAACTATATGTTAAATCTCCAATGAGAGGAAAAGATCCAAGTGATCGGAATCTCCCTTTTTTGTATAAGAAACCCGAGCCTAGTGATCTAAAATTCCAAGAAGCACTTTTCTTTGTAAGTAATTTTAGTTACTTTATTTTTGGTTTCACTTGAAACCAACCTTTTCACACATACTTATGTTTTCCTTTAAAGCTAACCTTGAAAAGAAAAAGCACCAATTCAGTTTTTGAACTAATATCAGTTGTAATTTGAAAACCCATCCCTGTGGATGATCCTAGAGCCACTATGCTATGCTAGCTAATGCTACCCTAGTATATGGTGAAATAGGTTTATAAATTTTGTTGATTACTCCCGTCTGAGGATTGAAATCAAAGCACACCAGTTGATTGAACACCAATCAACAGGGCATACACTAGCTGGGCACGAATCAAATGGCGTCGTTGCCAGGGATGGTGCCAACTTTACAGTGATATAACCTTTTCCAAAACACTTGTGATCTTCATCACAAGTTTGGTGACTTTTCTTTTCTTTTACTAACTATTTTTAATTGTTTCTTTTACTTGTTCATATTTTAGCCTATCTTTTAATTTAGTTTTTAGTTAATCTTAGTTTTTTTTTTTTGTAGTATTGTTTTCTTTTGTTTTTGTTTTTGTTACTAGTTGTGTATGCCATATTGGATACGAGACAGTGGACGAAGACTTGTGAAAATTGAAACACCTCACGAAACAAAGTTGGAATTGTGCTTGAACATCATGGAAGCTACACCTGAAGATCAGCATAGTCACCATGGTCAGCAGGACAATCCCAATGCATTCAGATCAATGAGGGACCACATGCATCCATCTTGTATGAGTGCACCATCATGCATAGTTCCTCTTATAGAGCAGCTAGTAATCAGACCTCATATTGTGCCACTTCTACCTACTTTCCATGGGATGGAAAGTGAGAATCCCTACGCACATATCAAAGAATTTGGAGACGTTTTGTAATACATTCCAAGATGAAGGAGCTTCAATCAACTTGATGAGGCTAAAGCTATTTCCTTTCACTCTGAAGGATAAGGCCAAGATTTGGCTTAATTCTTTAAGGCCAAGGAGTATCCGAACTTGGATTGATTTGCAAGCTGAATTTCTCAAGAAATTTTTCTCTACTCATAGGACTAATGGCTTGAAAAGGTAAATTTCTAACTTCCCAGCTAAGGAGAATGAGAAATTCTATAAGTGTTGGGAGAAATACATGGAAGCTATCAATGCTTGTCCTCACCATGGCTTTGATACATGGCTATTGGTGAGCTACTTTTATGACGGTATGTCTTCCTCAATGAAGCAACTCCTAGAGACTATGTGTGGAGGAGATTTCATGAGTAAGAATCTGGAGAAAGCCATGGATTTCTTGAATTATGTTGCTGAAGTTTCAAAAGGATGGGATGAACCGAACAAGGGAGAAATGGGAAGAATGAAGTCTCAACCAAATGCTCTTAATGCTAAGGCTGGGATGTATACCTTGAACGAAGATATTGACATGAAAGCAAAAGTTGCAGCTATGATAAGAAGATTGGAGGAGCTAGAACTGAAAAAGATACGTGAAGTGCAAGCCGTTTCTGAAACACCAGTGCAAGTTATGCCCTGTTCCATTTGTCAATCTTATGAGCACTTGGTGGAGGAGTGTCCTACAATTCCAGTTGTTAGAGAAATGTTTGGAGATCAAGCAAATGTTATTGGACAATTCAAGCCCAATAACAATGCTTCATATGGAAATACCTACAATTCAAATTGGAGGAACCATCCAAATTTCTCCTGGAAACCAAGAGCACTTCAGTACACGCAACAAGGTCAAGCATCTCAACAAGCTTCAAATCTTGAGCAAGCAATAGTGAATCTAAGCAAGGTCGTGGAAGATTTTGTTGGAGACCAGAAATCCATCAATGTTCAACTCAGTCAAAGAATTGACGATGTAGAGAATACGTTGAATAAAAGGATGGATGGAATGCAAAATGATCTATCTCAGAAGATAGATAATCTCCAATACTAAATCTCAAGGCTCACCAACCTTAACACAGTGCAAGAGAAGGGAAGGTTTCCTTCTCAACCTCACCAAAACCCCAAGGGTATCCATGAAGTGGAGGCTCATGAGGGAGAATCTTCACAGGTGAGGGATGTCAAAGCCATGATCACTCTGAGGAGTGGTAAAGAGGTTGAGTTTCCAACACCCAAGCCACATGATGAAACAGAGAGTGAAAAAAAAAACAGAGAAGAGGGATGAAATCAAAGGAAAGAAGAAAGATAGTAGTGGAAGGAAAGAGGACCATGATTCAATAGTGAATGAAGATCCGGAGAAGATAGTTATCAATGAAGATGTGATGAAGAAACACATGCCTCCAATTTTTCCTCAAGCTTTGCATAGGAAAAAGGGAATTAGCAATGCATCATAAATTCTTGAAGTGTTGAGGCAAGTGAAGGTCAACATCCCATTGCTAGACATGATCAAACAAGTGTCGACTTATGCAAAATTCTTAAAGGACTTGTGCACTATCAAAAGAGGGTTGAATGTGAATAAGAAAGCCTTCTTGACTGAGCAAGAAAGTGCCAGCATACAGTGCAAGTCTCCCGTGAAGTACAAAGATCTAAGCTACCCTACCATCTTAGTGATGATTGAAGGGAAGTTAATGACGAAAGCTTTGTTGGACTTAGGGGCAAGTGTGAATTTGCTACCATACTTTATCTACAAGCAATTGGGACTTGGTGAATTGAAGGCCAACATCAATCCACTCTATCTTAGTAGTATAGATTAGGAAGATTCCAAGAGGGAATGATTGAAGATTGTCCTATTCAAGTTGACATTCTACTAATCTAGTGGATTTTTTTGTTTCTTGATACAACCCAATTGTCAAAGGAACTAATTTATGTTCTATCATACTTAAAAGACCATTCCTAGCTACATCAATGCAATCATCAATTGTAGGAATGGACTCTGCAACTCACATTTGGCAACATGACATTGAGCTCAATAATATTCTATATGGCCAAGAAGCCAATCAATCCGAAAGAAGAAGAAGGTCCCAGAAGAGTGTTGTGCATCATTGACACTTTAGTGGAAGAGCATGTAATTAAAAATCACCCGAGAAGTTGATATGAAAGTCTGGGGATGCTTGATGAAGGGTTACCTGAACCCTCAGATTTTCTTGCTACTCAACCACTCGAGGAGTAGAAGAAATTCTACTTTGTTTCAAAATAGAAGAGAACACAAGAAGCTGTTAAAGAGGAGCCCCAAAGCTTATTCTGAAGCCACACCCACGGAGTTGAGTAATGCCATACCTATAAGAGAATAAGAAGTGACATTTGTTATTCTTCATCTCTTTACCATCCTCAGGAGGAATGTTTACTTGAAGTCTCAGGAGATGTAAGAAAGCAATAGGA
>JBAPGN010002930.1:11911-41026 GCA_037355405.1 Vitis amurensis
ATCGGCGCAGACGCTAATCCTTTTCGAGCCCCGAGGCCGAAGTTATGGCCAAAAATGCCTTTCCTCCCCTATCTCCTTATCCGTCCATCGAAAAGCTCATCCGAGCACACCGTTGCGATCCTTGCGTCGAGACTCGTGGTTTTAAAAAAAAAATTGTCAAAAAACTCCACCCGGAGCCCTCTAAAAGTCCCCGAGAAACCCCCATTTTGACATTTTCCTCTCTCGTCTTGTAATGTCGCGATTGAAACCCAAACCGTTCATTAAAAAGTATATCCAACCGTACGGATCGAAAGAACGTGTCGATTTTAGGAGGGGTCCACCCTCTGATCTCGACGACCATTCCCGAATACCTGGATTATAATACATCTATCAAAACCACCCTTTTTCCTCCACATCCTTCCGTCCAACACTCCATGTGCTGCACCTCTGTCATGCCCCATCCTCCTCATCATGTGGCGTCATCCCATTGGCCCACTTGTTTAACATTTTCAAGCCACCACCTTTTTCAATCAATGCAGCATCTTCACTCTTTTTTTTATCCGTCAATATACTAACCCCCACCCAACCCAACCCAACCCAGCCCAACCCAACCCAGCCCAACCCAATTTTCCACTTTAAAAATATTGTTTTAAAAAAATAAAATTTATGACCTTTTATTTTTAATTAATTATTACATTTAAATTAGTTTTAAGTTATTTGTTTATTTAAGAAAATAATTACTTTCACTTGTTTTTTAACATCCCGGGCAATCTTCCCGCCATAGACGACCACCCCAGCGTTCAACATTTTCAAAGGCAATAAGATCATTCTACAAGGGGGTTTCCTCCAAGCAAGAAGGCCAGATGCAGCATGGTGAAGCTTGCTGGAGGTATGTTCAGCTACCTTTTGGGGAAGATGTTTCATGCACTTGCTTTTTGGAAACAGGTTAGGCATTTTCAGAAAAATTAGAAGAATTCCCCCCTGTATCTACGTTTACACGTTACTGCCTTTGAAAATGACTGACGGCAAATCTCTCTTTCTTTCACTTCTCTTTTCAGTTTCTCATGCCCTAATTGTAATTTTACTCGGCATATAATTAACTCTGAAATTCAACCCTTCTTTTAAAAACATGTCATACTGATGAAATTGTGAAAAATTACTTGTTTAAATACAAAAGGGAGTGGATTAGTGGATTTCTGGTTCTCTCTTTCCTTATTGATGACTTTTGGGTATCATTGACAATCATGCCCACATATTGCTTCCTAGCTTTTCAACTGTTGATAAGCTGGTTGTTACTTTGTTTGTCTACTTTTTATTTTATTTTATTTTTCTCTCACAAAATAGCTTGAATCCGGTTCAGCTCTGCTACATGAGATTTGAAGATCACCATCTTCTATTTGAATATCTGTCTTTTTTTTTTTTTTTCATATACTTCTCTGCTTCTGGTATCTATTTCTGCATCTCCATCTGGGAGTACAAGCCTAGAGAAATAAAGCTGTGAACACGGAGGTTCATAAAGCGCATCTTCAGCAGTTTCAGCCTTTTGGATTCCAGGGCTGGCGTCTGCGGTCATACACATTGCCATAATCATGTTTGTTAAGGCTAAGCTCCATTGATGGTGGATCCTATGCTTTTATTATGATTAGATGATAACAAACAGTCCAGTTATTAGGAGAAAAAGGACACTGCATATTGATGATGGGAATGAGTGGTATGAGAATATGGGGAGTGATGTGCAAACATATGACTCTGAGGCAGGAGTACAGACAACTGGTGAAGAAATTCCTGACGCTTCTGATTATTCTAATGGGGGAATGGATGATACGATACTTATCTAGCTAGGATTTCCAAAGTGTGCAGAACATTCTAATGGGAAACCTACGCTGTGGATGCATTGGTACATGGATTTTTCCATCTTTCAATGGGACTTGTGACTAGTTGTGGATCCTATGCTTTCATTTGTTCCAAACGAAACAGCCGTCAAAGTTGGTAATCAGAATCAAAAACTAAGACTCAGTTATGGCAAAACCACTGAGGGATCAAGCTTTTCCTACTGCAGAAAAGGTGGCCGAACTTGTTCAGAAGGTAAGTGCTTTCATATTGCCAAGGGTGGTGGAAAAATTAAGCTTTATCTGCAATACACTCCATGGCCTTCCGAGAAAAGAAATTGGAAAGACACCTTTTGATGGGAATAACGTGTTCATTTTATGCAGTTGTCCTGTATAGCATTGATCAAAGAATTCGGCTCTTCTTTCTCATCCGACACATCTTCTGATGCAACAATGGAAGAGTTGTAATCTGTAGCATCCCATTTCTCTCCATATTCTCAAATCAATCCCATTGGTGCCAGATTATGTGAAGGACATTATCTTAAATCCTGAACTGTGCTCTTTGGAAATGTCACTCTAGAACAGTTGCTCAGCATTTCTGGAAAGGAGCTTCTGTATCAGAATTCAGTTGATCTAGTTATGGTTCATCCTTCCTTTTGAACTGCTGCCACTGACGAAGAAGAATGGGTAATTAGAACCACAGAATACATTGGAGGTTTTGACATTTTCAGTATCCATACCTAAGCTCTCTTCCTTCCATCACCTCCTCACATACATGTAACTTCTACATTAGTGAACCCCATGCAACCATCTTAAGTAGCAGTAATCTGAAGGTTGTTCATATGACTGTGACATCTAAGGCAGGTGGGTGCTCTTGGTGATGCCAAAGCTATATTTGGAATGCATAGTGATCATCTATTATTTCTGCGGACAGTATAGCATCTAGTTCAGAAACTCACCTACCTGCAATGTGCTCTTTTGAAGCCTGATTACAAGGAAGCCAGACATGCTCATTTCGGTCTCTCTTCATCAGATCTCCATTTCAAGAAGCTTCTGTTCGGTCTGTGTTTACACTTGGTATAGAGCAGCAACTTGATCAGAACTTGAAGGAAACTGATGAAATAGATGCATCCTGTTTCTTACCGTTTGGTCAACTAATTCTCATCGAGCAGCAGGTTTCTCTGAGTTGCTCTAGTGATACAACTGGAATCGATCAGTTCATTCGGTAGAAATCCAGAGAAAACGCCTAAGTTTTCAAATGCTTCTGCATCTGCACTTTATTAGACTGTCCCCCGTCATCCATCCATCAGCAGCAACATTTTACTCAACACTTTTGACTCCGCCAAGTGACTGCTTCAGAATTGAGGTCAACACCAACCCCACGCCTAAGTTTTCAAATCCTTTATTAGTAGAGACCTAATTATAGGGCTTAGAGGAGTGTTACCGTTTATTATCGTACCTTCCCGATAGGTAACTTGACTCCTAAACTCAGACTCGATTTTTACTAACTATCTTTTCTTTCTTATTTTATTTTCCTTTTAAAAATAAAACAAAAATTTTCACAAATAAAAGGCATGTCACGCCATTGAAGAAAAAATTGTAATTGGAAAAAGCTTCAACTATTTGTTTCAATGGTAAAAAATAATGATATTGCTATATAATATTTATTTATTCATTGCTATTTTAGAGGATGATTTGTGCTAATTTTAAATGTAACATCAAGTTCCCATATTTATTGTTTCAATGGATGTTTTGTTTCATGCATGTAAAGCTATTGGCTCCAACTTTCTATATTTTTTTTTTGCTTAAGGGAGCACCTAAGAATGGAAATCGGTATTTTCTACAATTTTTTAAAATAATAATAATTATTTTGAAATATATCATTACAAATTTGTTGTTTAAAAAATAAATACAAACATCATATGCTACTTATGACTGCGTTAAATATTACTCTTTTTTTTTGTATATATATTTTTTATATTCAACTCATCCTTTAAACAATTTCAGTTTTTACATTTAACTCGTATTTTTAAAAAATTACTTCATCTTCTTCTTTAATACTTTAAACTCATCCTTCAAAATATCTGGAATTCCACGTGTACTCTATAAAAGAGTCCAATCTTCTATTTTAACTAATAGCTTTCAAGAGGGTAGGTTTTTTATTTAAAAAAGTCAAACATTCTTCCTTTCATTAACTGTCAACCATGAATGAGTAAAAAAGGAGGTTAATGCATGTGCCAAATCATCGAGTGTATTATTCTGTTTGTGTTGAATGGGAGGTTGATCACATTTTCGGAGTTGTAGAGCCCATAGTTAGGTCATCATTTTTCATGTTATTTTATCTATTTTATTTATTTTGCATATTTTGTATTACATAAATTATATTCATATGATTGATTCCCTTATTTCAATTCCCTACTTTTTAAAATGTTTGCTATTTAAAATATTTTAATTAAGTACCATTTTAATATTTGGATTTCTTTCCTTGTTAGTTTCATTTTGTTTCCCTTAATTTTTTAATTTGTTACATTGCTAAATACAATTATTGTTGTTCCACGACTTTTTGGTTGAGTTAAACTAAACTAAAAAACAATGGGCCGCTAATATTTTAAACCTATTTACGCCTATTTTGTTTTAACTTGCCGTTTTTATCACTAATTTCCAATATGCTTTCAGGGCTAATGCTTAGAGCATAGACTTCCACAACATTTGCCTCCTCCATTGGTTAGATTAAAGGTATTGTATGTTGGGAACATGAGTTAATCTACCTTCCTTACCTTTGTACCACCTTACCATGCACCAGAAAAATAAAAGTGCTAGTTCAAAAATTACACTAATGCAAAAACTTTTCAAATGGTATGGAATCCATAACTTGCGTCTTTCAAGGAACCCATATGTTAAATCATGTATAATGCAAAAAGTGCTAGTTCAAAATGCTCATGTTCAAAATGAAACTTTAATCTTTATTACATAAATAATAAATTCAATAATTGTTACATCATTTAATGTTTTTAAGGGTTTTATCCTAACAAAATTCAATAACTTTTAATATTAATTTCAAAAGAGACACAACCACAAATATAGGTTAAATTAGTTAATTTATTTGCAATTATAAGTCCATGTAATTTCTGCACAAATAAAAAAACTTGCATTTCGCTAATCCCCTACCTACCAAAGCATGACAACACTTTCAGATTAATAGAAATGCTACATAAAACTCCCCTCTAAATACAATTTCCTAACACACCTAAATCCGAGTATTAAAAACCTATAATCATTTTAGTTCACCATTCATTCCATCTATATGCAAATAAGTGACTTGTTGTTTTGTTACCAACTAAATACGCTAAAATAATTCCAAAGTGTCCATACATGGTAACTTTTTCATGATTCATATTCCTTAAGAGAAATTTTTCTATGATATGCTAACCATTGTTTTGCAAAGTTTGTTTTTCATCCCATGGCCAAAAGGGATGAATGAATGGATGTTTTTTATTTAGTTGTGTTGGTATAATATTTTTATTTTTGTTCTCTGCATGGGTTGTATACTCCACAAGGTATAAGATTTTTTATTCTAATGTAGAAATCTTGTTTTTATTTTTAATAAATTTGTTGTAAACTTCTATTTTATTTTTAATAAATGAGGTAAATGGATAGTAGCACTACCTCATTTACAAGGAGAGTAGTGGTTATTCCAACCAGCGTGTCAGCCTTTAAGTTTTCTGTTTGGGGTACTCTCTTGACGACCCATTCGCCTAGTTTTGCTAAGCTATCTTGTATTAATGCGAGATAGTGAGCCATGCGTTCATCCTTAGCTTCATATTCCTTCTGGATTTGCTCGATGACTAGTTGAAAATCACTGCATATTTTCAACTTAACTGTTGATAAGGAATGGGCAAGGTCTAGTACGACCAAGATTGCCTCATACTCAGCTTCGTTGTTGGAGGTAGGGAATCCAAGCCATATAGCTTGCTCTAGTAGCTCTCCAGTTGGTGGCTGTAAAATTAGGCCCACCCTTAAACTTGAGGCCTTAAACGCTCTGTCCCCAACTATAAAGTTAGCCATGACTTGTCCTTTCAAAGTCAGTCTAGGCTGATATTTGATTCCATACTCATTGAGCTCTATGGCCCACTTTAGCATTCTCCCAGACAAGTCTGGTTTATGCAAAATGCTTCTAAGCAGTTGATTCGTGAGTATATTCACTTGATGGGCTTGAAAGTATGGGCGAAGCTTTTAGGTAACGCTTTTTAAGGCTAAAGTCATTTGCTCCATCTTCGAGTATCGAGTTTTTGCGTCAACCATCGCTTTGCTCATGTAGTGGACAAGCCTCTATTCTTTTTCTCTTACGTGATGAAATAGGACAACACTGATTGCACAGTCATACATGGCTAAATACATGTAGAGCTATTCATCGGAGGAAACTACTCAGAATGGGTGGCTGGGTGAGATAGCGTTTGACTTCGTTGAATGCCCGCCTGTATTCATCCGTCCAACTGGTCACTCTTGCCCCCTTAAGTGTGAGGAAGAAGGGCCTTAATTTGCATGTGAAACAGGCTATGAAACGTCCCAATGTAGCTAGGCGACCCATGAGGCGTTGCAACTTCTTACTATTTGGAATAAGCGTCTCAAGGATGACTTTTATTTGATCGGGGTTGACTTCGATTCCCCTTTGTGTCACCATAAACCCTAGGAATTTACCCGCGTTGACACCAAAGGCGCATTTAGCAGGGTTAAGCTTCATGTTGTATGCCCTTATTAAGTGAAATGTTTCTTTTAAGTGTTCGTCGTGTTCACTTTGGGTTTTGTTTTTGACCACAATATCGTCGATATAGACTTCCACGGTCCATCCAATCAAGGGTTTGAAGATCTTTATCATCAATCTTTGATAAGTAGCGCCAACATTCTTGAGCCCAAACGACATGACCTTGAAGTAATGCAGTCCGTGTGGCATTACGAAGGCCGTCTTCTTTTCATTTCATTGGAACATGGGGATTTGGTGGTATTCGAAGAATGCGTCTATGTTTGATAGTGGCGTATACTATTTGATCTATTCGGGGCAACGAAAAACTATCCTTTGGTCAAGCGTCATTCAGATTGGTGTAATCAACATAGACTCGCCACTTTCTTCATTTCTTTGGAACAACCACCACGTTCGCCAACCAATTCGGATATTCAACTTCCTTGATAAACCCGGTTGTCAGCAACCTGTCCATCTCAGCTTGGATGATCCTTTGCCTGTTAGGGTGGAAGTGTTGAACTTTCTGGCGGACGGGTCGTGAGGAAGGTATGACATTGAGTCGATGTGGGGCTATAGACGAATGAATTCCGGGCATGTCAGAGTGACTCTAGTAAGTTATGGACATTTGTTTAAGTTATTTCACCACTGTAGATCGGACATCTATGGGCATTTGATTCAAATTTTTACCACCATGGATTAGACATTCATGGGCACTTCAATTATTTTACCACCATGGATTGGACATTTAGGGGCCTTTGATTTGAGTCTTATCAGCACCATAGGGTTTCATCTATGGCCATTTGTTGCAATTATTTTACCACCATAGATTGGATATTTATGGGTCTTTCAATTGTTTCACCCTCATAGATTTTTCATCTATAGGATGGGTATTTTAGTTTTTTCACCACCACAAAATTTCATTTGTAGGCCTTTGAGTTTATCACCACCTCATATTTTTATTTGTGAGCCTTTAAGTGTATCAACACCATGGATTTGTCATATGTGGGCCCTTAATTTGCAGAATTTCACCATCATAGATTTTCATTTATGGGCATTTAAGAGTTTCACCACCATATATTAGCATCTATGGGCATTTCATTCGTATTACCATCATATATTTTAATCTATGGGCCTTATAGTTTAGTGTTTAGGCTTATTTTTTCTATTTGGATTCCAAAGCCATTCTTTGCTCGGTTTAGCATTTAGAGCCATTACTCTTGTCATTCATGATCATTAGCATTACACGCCTTGTCCTCACATTTTCACATTGCACCCTATATCTTACTTCATTGCATATGTGTTTCTTACTTTTTCATCATAATATTTTGAAGTTTCTTCTCCTCAATCGCACACGATATAGCCCTTTGAGCTCATAGTGTCTGTTTCAATCATATTATTGAGTACCTTTCGCCTTGTGTCCTCATATAGTACACATGTAGTTTTCCCTTTTTATGTGTTCATTCATACTATAGACTATGGACACCAATTCATGGGGAGATTGAATACAATGGATAGTAGGTCACAAACCTGAGCACGTAGTGTCTAATTTTTATTTACATAGGATACTGAATTGAATCAACTTCAAAATTGGATTTTGAGGGAGCCAATACTTCTAATTGTTTTGAGCTCCTATGCCTTAATTGCATGGATTATGAGGGTAGGATTGACTCTAGGTTCACTTTTGTGCATAAGGGTGTTTTAACAATTACACAATGTTGCATAGGGATAAGTGAACAAGGTCTCTAGATTGGGCTAATTGATGAATTAGTATATCTTATTGGGTTAATTAATCAATTAAGACCCATTTTGGGCTAGATTAAGTGACCTAAGCCTATGTGGGCTCAAGTCACTTAAGCCCAATTAGGAACCCTATAAAGAGCCCCTAGGGGTTAGGATTTCCATAACTTTTATCTTCCACCATCCATAGAGAAAGAGGGTCATGGCCTCCACCCTCCTTTCCTCCCCACAGGAAGTGTGCCATAAACAAGGTTGAGTCATCAAGTGAAAGATCGTGGGATTATGAGACTTCCAACAACTTCAAAGTCGTCTTCAACAATTGGAATTTAACCCTAAAAGATTAGGCTTTTAAAAATTGGGTTTTGCTTTCGTTGCTTAGATCTAAGATGCCAACAGTTATCACAAAATAGTATCTCAAACGATATAGGCAAGGGAAATACCCATAAGCCAAAGGCTTCCTTTGTTGCTACAGAAGCAAAAAAAAATTCTTAGAGTGTACATTAGATTGAGTATTCTTGCAAGAGTCTTCATTAGATTGAAAGTCCAATTTCTTGGTATGAAAAGAGTACCAACTCATCGTAAAGACTTACAAATATGTAATCCCTTGTTCTCCAAGGATACTAGAATATATGTTTGACATTTGCCAAAAGCTTTAATAAGGAAATAGGCTAATATCCACTTATTATTCCTATAATAAAAAAAATATCTAGTCTAGCACATAACATCACATACTTAAGGCTATCCATTGCAAAGGCATTGGATATCGCCTTAATATGATCTCTCTCCATAAATGTCCAAGGACATTCATCCTAAGAAAGACAACTCCAAATCCAAAGAGTAATAAACCCTTCTTGGAGTTTTGCATCATGTACTTGACCAAATGCTCATCAATGTAGGTGACATGGCACAATTTTCCTATTCTTGCAATCTTAAAGGACCTTAACCCCATGAATATATTGCGCCTTCCTATAGATTTTGTTCTCTTCTCATATGGAGGTAACAATATATTCTGCTTAATAATTCCATAAATGACCATAATAATTATGTATTTCCACCACCTATTATAAACAACCAACAATTATAAGACATCTAAAAACAAATAACCAATCATACAATGAAATGATCTTAATTATAGTGAATTCAAATATTTAATTTCACATAGTTTATAGGTAATGAAACAAAGGCCAACATAAACAATTGGAAATCAATTTCCAGACTTTCCATCACAAAACAACTACTTTTGTATATGAGGGCAACAACAGTCAAACAAATTCCCCAAATCTGGCATGACAAAAAAACTTAAAAATGGGTAAAAGAAATTAATTCCTGAAATGTGGGAAAAAAAATTAGCAAAACTAGAAGGGAACATGGACATGACTAACAATGGGATGACCAAAGGGGAATAAACTCTAAAATGTTAGCTGCTACCATGAGATCATGACCATTAGGTGGCATCCATTGTCTCTTATTTACACCCTAGTAGATACCTTAGTTGTAATAAGAGAATATTACCAAAAAATTCATTTTTATGTTACCGAATTTCGAACCAATTTCATCTTCCCTCCTCGAACACGAGTACAAATTTGATGAGATGGGAGGTTTTCCCCTTCATTGGAGCCCACCATTATGTGTGCAGGAAACAAACCTCGGTAAGATATAGGATAATAGCCAAGCAACTTTCTCCAACACCTGAGGGTTACGGCACCACGAGGGACCTACTTCGTAGGTTAGGGCAACAATTCGTGGGTTTCCCATTTCAATCAATTTTATATATATGTTTTTATTTGTGGTGAGATTATATGATGAGAGAAAAGATCTTTAATGTGTTGTTGACAAATAAGTTGGGTTAGGAATCCTAAATGTATAAGTACATTTAATTTGGTATTTTAATGTGTTGTTAGCATAATTTATTACAAAATAATTATGTTCCAGCTGTTGAATTAACACAAAATGGATTGGGCCCTTGGAAAAGTAATTATTTGGTTGGTGTGGATTTAAAAGCACATTCTGTTAAATTGCCTGAATATGGTAACCGATTTAAATTTCATTTCTGATTTGTGCATTTTATCCATACTGTAATCCTTCCCATTAGTTGGTTGTTTAATATAGTGAATTTGCATGGACAGTGTTCTATAGTCCAATCTTCAAGTGTAAATTAGCATGCTAGTAGAAAACCTAAGTGGACATCCTCCTTAAGAAATGCATTGTTTTAAATGTTTATGCATACATTAACAAATTGTTCAATTAGGAATTAATAATGTGTTTTTGCAGGAACATATAAACAATTGATATTCAATTTAGTTTGGTTAATAAGCATGACATGTAATAATGTTTGTGTCTCATCATTTAAAACATTGAAACCTTGTTGCTAAGTAATTGGTACTCAAAATAAAATAATCATAAAAAAGTAGTTGTTATGTGTGTATTCCACCATGGCATGTTTCATATTGTGGTTGCAATAAATGGAGGCATGAAAATGTTGGTTGGTTGTGGTTGTGTGCTCACATTGTTATATGAAAAACTTATCAATACTACAATATGATACCTAACTGGTCACTTGAGAATGACCAGTAGATGTGGCAAAACACCATAATGAGCTATTCATCAAACATTGCAACACATAACACGATGACATGAGAACAACTATTACAGTTTACACATGGTGAATAAAGTACCACTTTTAAAATGTTGAAGGTAACAATGAATGTAACTCAATGTACCACTTTTGACAATGCCACAAAAATATATGCACACATGGACAATAGCAAATGGGAAAATAGGATAGCTAATTCATTAGGGCACATAGATAAATCAAGAAGACTGCATTAGTTACTTCCTAACACATGTTTATATAAGTAAATTTCCCACTATAAAAGGTAAGTAGAATAAATATGCACTTAATAGTTAGTGTTTCCAACGACACTAGCTACAAAAAAGAACCAATGTTTTTATCCTACTTACACTTGCAAAACCAGGCAGATGTGCATAAGAAATGCAATGTTTTGCTTCTTCAGTGAATATTGACACCAGACTGACAAATGTCTAAATTATGGTAGTGTTTCTAACCTTATACCGGTTTTCCTCGTATATTGCTGATAGAAGTGTTATTCCCAACTCTATGTGTACCGTACATTACCAACTCAATCTGTAACTCAAAACACACCACGCTATGATGTTGTTATTTTGTTTTACAAATTACACATGTCTGTAACTCAAAGAATGATATAGTGTCTATGAAATGCTCAGAAATGAGGAACACTTGTTAGTTCGAAGATGACTCTTAATGCATTCGCCTATCGACCTAAAGCGTTGCGGTTCATGGAGGAGAAGGTAATTCGACTAGGGAACACACTGATTAGACTTCTTTACGTTGTCCAGCGTACTCAATTGTACATGCAACTAGCTATCGATCATTCAAGCGCCCAATCCTTTCCCCGTGTTGTCTTATATACATGTCTCAGCCCATTGTTATTGTAAGGACAGAAGTATGGTGACGTCATGTTGTCTTCGCCATAATACGCTTTGCCTTCTAATTTTTGGTGAGGTGCAGGGTCACCGGCGTCAAGTTATTACACTTAAGCGGCTACTAGCCATTTCTGCATGTCTCAAGCAATTGCGTACATGCTCACAATCTTACCTCTTACAGAGTAAAGGAGAATGTCAATAGCATAAGAGTTTTGCCTTACTTATTAAATAGTGCAATCAACTTTTACAACGCGTAATATGAATCTCTTCTGCATCTGTGCATAGTACGCACCAACAGCTTCAACAACGTTTTGGTTGGAGGGCCGCTTTTTAATGCTCCCACCATTCTTGCATCATCGTTATCTACTTTGGCACTTAACGGAACAGCTTGCTAATCCTTTTGCCAAGTCATTCCAATCAGCTGATTGGCTCACCTACTCTACTTGAGGAGTTAGTCACGATCCATGCTCTTTTTTATGAACAGATTGAGTGACACAACCCATCTCACCATTTGGTTTGAATTCGCATACCGCTTAGGATTGTACCAGTTATCTAACTTCGCCTAATAGTCATAATTAGAATATGGACGCATGATTAACCCACCATAGAGGATTGCAACTTGTATATCCAACATGAATAACATTGGAAGGGGAGATAGGCTTTATGTCACAGTAATGCCCACACCTGGTCGTAAATGAATCTAGCTCTCTAGGTCATGGTGCGCTAACGTTTACGGATAAGATCGTTTGCGTTGCACTATGAAAGCCATCACCTGGCTGCACACTTCTTGTGGTGTAAGTAATCCAAGTCGATATTATCAAGATTAATATGAGATGGCGTGCAAGAAATGCAAACGGACATGGTGAAACGCATTGTAACACGCAGTAGTGTAAGTCTTAGTACTACCTCCAAACTGATGTTGTCATTATCAATGTTTGTGGCTCATTAATGTCCCCCGTCCAACTAGAACTTCATACATTGACTCCTATTACATCACTTTGAAACATGAATGAATAGTGCTTTGTCGATTTCACACATCAACTTTGAAATAATGTTCTCTAGTTTCATTTAGAAAACACCTTTTATCATTGCAACTATGCCCGCGACAAACTTAAGGGCTCACATTAGGGCGACCTTAGAGCTAAGTGGCACTCTACCCGTTCTTGTGAGGGGTGTCCATTTGTAAGAGCATTTATATACTTCCGCCTGATGGATACAACAATGATACGCATACACACTAGCGCACCTTCGAAAGTTAGCATATGAACATGAATTAACAAAAACAGAAAGACACTACTAACACCCCATCCAAACTGGCAATGTCTTTGTGGTATCCTCATTCTCACACCGGTCGATCTTTCTATTTCCATCGCAATGGACAGAGTAGTCCTGCACATTTGTAGTTGTCATTTTGTTGAAGGGTCGTTATTTCAATTAGTAAGCTCCAAGCACAAATGTTGAGCACTTGCGACCATGCTCCTCGTGTGCCTTCAGGTACTGTCGGGTACTGGGATTTTTGCTCCTATGGTCTCAAACCTAGTCCAGTTATTCTCCATTGTTTCGTTCCTTCATTAGACTCAAGAGCATAATGGGCGTTCTGTGACTTAGGGCAGTTGTTTAGGATTCGGTGGTATCCATGGGAGATACTGTGGGCTTTGATGGCCCAATCCCTAACCATCATCATTGCCGTCTACACTGTGCTTGCTTGCATCGGACATGAAATTTCAAGGATTAATCTTCTGTTACATCAATGGTATACTATTCGATTAGGCGCTGGAATTGCTTCATCTATTAGGGGATCGGAGGTACTAGGGCTCTAACCTTTTCAAAGGCACATCTCCAAATCCGTGACCATTGGTGCCTCATCAATGGCCATATACGTATTGCGCGCCGTCGCACTCGTTCGTTGATCTTCCGATGGACCACGTCCGATCCTCTTATCCTACACGCCAACAAAATGATACCTAAGCATGCAAGACAGCGTCTGTATCACTCCTTCAATTATTGAAGACCTGAGAACCATAATCTACTGGCACTACGCCTAACAAAAAAAAAAAAAAAGAACCTTTAATAACCATATTAACAATATCTAATTTGCCATCACTATCTACTTTGAAAACCGGGTCATTGGCACACCGCAAGTAACCCCCTGTCCGCCTACAAACATATAGATTGCTCATTACGATCTGAACTCATTACTCTGTTGACACAGTTTATTCATTAATTGGGACAACCATAGACACGACTAATACGAGAAGAAGTACCCAAAAAAATGCCCATCCTGTGTTCCTCCATAAGAGAAAGCGATTGCACGCCCAAATCAGTATTACCTTCGAACATTAATCGAAAGTTGGAAACGTGTCAGTAACACATTACTAATTGAAGCACCATGAACCCATCACGGTACCATTGACACGTCCCACAACATTGTGAACCCTCCAGTCTTTTACGTTCCTTATTCCACAAAATAGGACATCTCTCCAATGTGCCAATGTGATCACCGGCAACGCACTTGCGCACGCACGCGGTATTCGTGCTATCCCGGGTGCGTAGAACGTCGATGAACACGACATTCGTGAACCGATACACCTTCGAATGGACAACATCATTTAATTATGTGAATCATTTGAACTTCCGATAGAATCACTTGGCACTAGGCAAAGCACCACCCTTGGCTTCTCATCAGTTTTGTTCTTAAATGGACGATAACTACATGTAAGATAAGCCAGCACTCTCACCGTTACAGCTCAGGTTCGGCCTGCCTGCTGTAAAGTCCGACCTCGACCCTCTAACAATCATCTCATGAGATTCAGGGATTTAAGAGACCTACCCTCCCAATCACTGGCTCAGGAGGCTTCCAATTTGTGACATGCCTCACGAGGCGTCGGTCACGGTCCTTCTTAATCGGTCACTGAGTGCCACGATTATGGCATCCAGCGGAATACTAATAAGTTAGTTTGCTTCAACACGTAGGCACTTCTCTCATTCTCCATCTTTACGCCACTCTGCAGCCCGAATCTCATTTAATGGACAGAACATGCTGTCTCGTCATTGTTTTGCGCTCTTTTGCCAATGTTTATCCCTCTCCAACATGCAGTTGGCAGCTCTAAAACTCTTCCCATTCACTAGCAGTCATTGGACATTGTAGCTCTGATCCATCAGTTCAATGTGCAGTATGCCACATTTATACTTATTTAATAAGCTACACATAGCCGCGGCTGATTGACCAGTTAGGTGCTCAGCAGACAATTGGAGAGAGGCCACGTCTGAATCCTAGGCTCCCCATAACTTCTTTTCCCTATGCTTACTCACGAAAGATGTGCGACTCCATTGATTAAATCAATGCCAAAACATTCGTGATATGATACGACGATTGGAAACACATTGGACTTAAGTTAATTGGGTAAATTTGTTCGCTTGGACTATATTAGAGCAATAGATATTCCAATGATTTAATTCAATGAAATTAGGCAGTTATAGACCTAGTTATAAAGCTGTGGCCATTATTGTCCACCTCAATACTATTCATACTATGTATTTATGACCTATAAAAGCAAGTGGCAAAACACACTACTGCGCAAACTATCTTAAAGACGACCTGTAAAAGAATATCGCATGAGTGCGTCTGCTATGTAAAACTAAAACAGCTGTAATCCCAACTAACAAACAATATCTATTAACTTATGGTTCTAGCCAAACTCCCCGATTATGTAGCATATAGATACCGCTTCTCACACCGCAAACACAAGACCAAACATGCTCAGACCCAACACAATATTCTTTGAATCGTCATTCAGTTTTCTTACTGTGAATTGGGTACAGGTGGCACAGATTTATTATCAATTAACGCTTCATCAGGGCGAACCTCCTGTCTGATGCCGAGTCATGACCTCGTCTGCTTGTGTCGAATACAAATTCTAACAACAATCTGTCCTAATTTGCGAAGCGTGAAACGTCCTAACACAAGATACTGACATTAGGTCACACTTATTTTAACCGTATAATTGTTTACGTTAGGAAATAATGATGTCTCACATCGAATATCTACAAACTGCATTTGCACCCCTCAGTCCAACCGATTCAACATTGGAAAATGTTACACACCGACTCATAACCCACTCATCTAAACCAACTTCATCATCACTTTATTAGCTAAAAGGTCTATCTTTTCACTTCACTCATGACAATCCTACAATTGTTTTACTTAGATAATATACAGCCGGGATTCGTCCATGACCATCTGATGTACGTCTTACCCACTGACATTGGACCAACATCAAGTTAGACCAACTGCTGCTAAACTAAAGCATAGCAACATCTACCCAGCGATTAAACCCGTTTATGCTAGCCTTAACGAGGATTACATTAAATACCCTTAGATCGGACAATATCAAGGGTACTTAATAACTCGTCCCATCACAGATCCTTTTCCACATTGTAGCTCACATAATCCGTACACCATCATTACAATTACCAGCCTTCATCAGATGACTAGAACTTATGGCCATTGTTCCCACATACATGTCTACAGGATCTCAGTCTCCCACCTCCTACTACCGACCGCTCCCGTACTACACCCTAGCAACCATCTGAACTACTAGGCAACGAACGCACCTCTACGGGCTTTCCTGTCCTTGGTTACTCGATATAGAATCTCCAGACAAACTGGCAAACATATGCGAAGACGAATACATGCTATTCTCTCAATCGTTCTGCGTTCTTCCACGGTATAAAAGCTTAGAAAAAATAATACAATAATAGCTTAAACATCTAGTTAACAAAAACTGTTACATTTCTAAATTCTATCTTAACCTCTTCTATGTTACTGGCAGGTACAAACTCTAAGCTGAAAATGAGTGTTAAAGAACATCATACACAACTAACTTAACTCAATTAATTGAATACTTCTTGTATATTTATCTTACTCTTTTTTATTTTTCGCTTCATTCTTTTTATTTCACTCTTCCCAGTTCCTTTTGCTTTATTTGCTCCGTATTTCTCAAAGTTTCTCTTTGGGAACACGACGTGCTTACGTCCCTCCTATACCTCCGCACCTCAGTATTGATGATGGCCTGACCGTTATTTGAAACCACATCTGTCTTCTTGTATCTTCTCAAACTCTTAGATCTTTCACCCGCCTCCACTATGTGCATCCTTTACATACTCCCATGGTACACAAACCCTGCATCAGTATTCTTGAACCCTCTTCTAACCCGATCGAGGTACGTTTGCGCTCACACTCGTCTTACCGCTATCATGTTACTTCTTAACAGTCCGAACCATCGTTGACTATTATATATTAACAAGCGCACATGAGTAGACATCAATTCTACTCACTCCTCTATAACTTTCCCATCGACAAATACTATCTATTTAAATCTCTCTTTTAAAGTTTTATTTTATACAAAGTTATAATATTATAGGTTTAGGCTTTAACATATATTCCTTCTTATTACAAGTGGTAGTCTATGTGTTGATATACAATTTTTATCCCGATAGTTCGGGATACATCAATGTTCAGCCCAACACGAAGCACGCTGACCTACGCTTACCCACATCGGATTTGTTGGGTGATTGTGGGTGACAGGAACACAAGGCAATTAGTGGCATTTTCAGCCAATCGTGGGGAGGCGGCGCAAAGTCTCCATACCATGAAATGGCTCAGAACCATTTTTTGGGGAAAACCTCAATTGTTATACTACCCTATGAAAGAGCCTTTTTGGGTTTCTTTTTCCGTCCTATATTCCCCAAAATGCATCATATTTACATTAACTTCCCCAATGCCTATAGCTCGCTCAGCGTGTGCCGAAACTCCAATTACACTCACAAGATGCACATTGTCGTCCCAACTTCATAGATTCAAGCATGGATACATCGTGCGTTACTACATAGACGTTTTTCGCTCCGCAAAATGTTCTTACTTGAACAAGTTCTCAATCTTGCATTTCACAAGAAAAAAAAAAAACCCAGATTGGAGTCAAGAACCCCAACTAATGCTTCCAAACACCCACTTGACATCGAAAGTACTCCTTCAACAGTACTCGTCTACTTCTAGGGACAAAGAGACTAATTACTTTTAAATGTTTAAGCATTGCCTACCACAATACCAATTCTTAGACGCTAACAACCATTGGAGCTGCCGTAACAATCATATACAAAAGTATGGCGAAACACATTGAATTACATAAACCGTCGATCTCATGGATTGTTTACCTAAAGTATTATTGAAAATTAATGGCAAAAAATGTAATGAACTCATGTTGAATCACATTACATCGTGAATGCCTCATTAATCTACTCTACCAATCGCAGCTCTCATCATACAAATTAATGTTTATGTGATTTTTCCTAAAATGTCTTAAGCGATCTTACACACCTCACACCGTGTGTTGCAGTGTAAGCTCCTACAACAGTAAGACTGACTGTAACTCAAAAGATAGACTTGCACTATCCCCTTGTTATCCCTAATTGAGATGTATTGACATTCGATGTGAGCATCAACACATCGTCCAATCTTATATTTTACATGACTTGGGTCGCATTAGGAGTCTGATATGGTAACAGCGCTACAGGTCGACGAGCTTCTTTGTAAGCTAGATATCAGTTCTCTCTATAGTTGCTTCAATCGAGATTCAGGCACTCAGCTAGAGGCTGTAGTCCGCAACCAACTTCCCTAATTCGGACAATGGGCTGACTTTGTCTGGCATGACCACGGCAATGGGATTTCCCTTGCGATGAGGCTGTTCACGTAGTGTTATGTGATGCCCACCGTGAAATAGGAACCTATGCGTGACATCATGACCCGCTGGAACATATCAACTCTGTCGCGATTCACTAAAGTACATATATATACCTGGACTCTCACCTTGAAGGGATATCTGCTGCATGTGCCACACATCACCAGGAGGGATTTAACTATGGAGTGAGCACCTAAAGTCGGTCATATAGTCTCTATGGAATTGGGTCACTATTAATGGAGGTTGGTGGAATTACGGTATTCTCAATAGGTGACACCCATAATACTCTCATGCGATGGCACAGCGTTGTCCCATTGGGTGACTCAACAGGACGCATGTGTCACTGAAACTCTGTCCGGCCACGGCATACCATGTCCTGTATTGGCAATTTGACCATTATGACTTCATTGGAGTGCGATATTGTTCATGTTAGATCCACCATCCGACATAAGTGGATATTATAACCTCAAAGATTTGAGAGACTGGGTACATATGCTTAGTTTTGATGCATCAACAACTTACCTTGTTAGCATTACGGATAGAGTTCATGGGGAGTACATTGAGCGTGTCGATAGACTAAGGCCCCATGGCACTAGCATCTATCGTGGGTTCGCTTGCTACGAACATTGCGGTTATACTTAGAGTGCATACGCTCTCCTATAGCTGGCACGAATGTACGACGGTCACTTTCGAATGCTATGAGGGGCGATACTCCTTAGATCGGAACCCAGTCGGTTCCCGCTTTGGCATATTCCTTCCTTGGCACATGGCTTTGAGGGCCAGTTGGATGGGTTTTAGTTTAACTTTCTGTGAATAGACGGGTCTTTAACAGCGTATATCGCTATCGATTCGCCTCAGCGAAGTGCGCTCAGTATCTTTCGGCACTAGCAATTGCTTATTATGGTCTTGGTCATGGTTAATTTATCAGTTCAGCGAACCTATTTTCGCCGAAGCTAGGCTTCATACACCCAAGAACAGACGTCATTTGAATGGAAGAGCATCATTTGGTATGTTTGATGAGATCCGTTACGACTTGGACAGCTCTATCTACACTCCAATTAGAATGACGATTTGAGGGCATTAGATTTCAAAGCATATATGGATTTCTTCATTCTAAGATCTCATTCGTTCTTCCCTTATCGGCTATCCTTATTGCTCTTGAATACTTTTTATACGTGCTACGTCGGACTAGATCTAAAACGATGACGCCCTACCGGATAGTTAGCATTGATCCCCTCTTTCGGGACTACAAGGCCGATGAGGAGCAGAGTAATTGAGGGCGCTTTACCAACATGGCTGATTGATATGCATTTAGTTCAATTCCTCATGGATTCCAGATTATACACACTTGAAGATCAACACAATCATTTTATCTTAATGTGCTCACCTTTCTGGAGAGAAGCCACTAAAAAAGGATAACTTCACCACCATGCTAGTTCACTAAGTTAAACTGCAACCACTATGTCCTGTCCCATGTGAACCCTAGGACTTAACACGAAGACAGCTTCTGTCTATAACTAATATATACCGGTAATTACTATCGCCAAATACCATGAAAATTATTTTTGGGATGCTTGAATGTACAACACTTCTATTGATGCATGACGAGTTCAAAGACTTTTAACAATTTTGTACAACAACAGCTATACATACTAATTGAGGATCACACAATAGTTATTTAGTTAATCTTAAATTAAATACACGCTATTATATTTTCCCTTTCATCTCATGGTTATCCACGTAACAGATAAACCACTACTTCTAACATATTCAAGATCTTCACCATAAGAGACACTACTAAATGACACCAGCTTCTCATCTATTATTAATTTAAGTACCCCAACGGTCACTAGTGTATTGCAACCATGATGCGACTACCATTCGCGCACATTTGGAAACACACTATTTTTAATATTTAATTCGCTTGCTGTCATAAAGATCGATGAATTATTATACCAACAACACATCCCTTACAGCCAAATTATTACCAACGATTTACATCTCCAGTGAATCATATTTACTTCAAAAATAAACAAACTATCTTCAGTATGTTCGTAACTCCATACTAACATTGAAGACACCAAATGACGAGAACAAAATGATGTAGATTATAACTTTCCCCTAAACACAAACTTTCAGAACAATAACTTGCTAATTCCCAATTTCCTCTACTGCACTCGATCCGAATCTTAACCAAAGGACCCTACTCAAACATGAAAAACTGTAATCCATTACTAGGTTCACAAATGAGTGGGTTTTTTTTTAAATCCTTAACAAATTGAAAAAAAAAAACCAAAAACAAAACAAAACAAAAAAAAAAACAAAAACAAACAAATAAATTTATGATGGCCACTTTTGTCCGCCATTCTACACAATACTCATGGTTGTGCCATCACTAAACCTATGAGACGTCCGACTCACTTCAAAATCTTAAAACATTTTCTCCTTAATCCCAATCGAGAACTTGAAACAACCAAGAAGACATCCACCACAACGGATGCAACATCAAACAAACACAAACATAAGGAGCACAAGGAACAAAGAGATGATACCTCCTATGCAAATTTTATTGTTGTACGGAATCGATTCATATGGGGGGGGTGCATTATCACAGTGCATGAAATAAGCATTATTTGGGATCAAAATGTACTTTACATGAAAATGGGCTTCTTGGGTTTTGTTTTCTTTGTTAAATCCCTAATGCAACATTTTTACATAATTCCCTCCAAAAAAAAATCCTTCAGTAAAATGTAAAACCCAAATAGTTAACATTGAGGATTTACACTTTCAAATTTAATGGAATAAAAGTCCTATCAATTTTTCAATAGTGGACTTTGCTTGAAAAACTATAATGATGCATACTAATGATTAATAAAAAAAATTGTACAATCCAAGAGCTTTAAGTAGGTGCTTTTGCCTCAAACGATAATACAAATTCATTTTGAGCAATCTATTTAATATGATCTTCATTAACACATGAGAAAAGCATAAAGTAGAAAGTAAAAATTTACTAGAAAATGATTTTCTATTATATATATTCAAATTTTATTTCTTTGATTCTTCACCTTTAGTTATTTATCTTTTGGATTTATGTGTCATTTTTTTTATGATTTTATTTTATTTTATTATGAATTTCTTTACATTTATTTGCACTAAAATGCACATGCTTGAAGTTTAATTTCAAAGAAAAGAGTCAAAAAATTGATTTTTTTCCTTTTCTTATTAGTGCTTTCTTTAAGTGTGTGGCGGTGTTATCATTGTGTTGGAGAAAAGAAGCGATTAGTATCCACAATTATGTTAAAAGCTTATAGCATATTAAAAGAATCCATGAAAATAAATAAATCTAAGAATTTTTTCTTCCATTACTCTCCTTTGATTTTGTTTTAAAAGGCATTGGTTTCAACATGATTTTTTTTATACAAATAAAATATCCTTTTTAAAAAATAAATAATAATTTGTTTCACACATTAATTATGCCATGCATGCATTAAGTGCGTGGATGATCAGGATTTTTAAGATATTTTATTTCCAATATAAATAGTTTATGATGGGTAGTATCTATAAGATGTTTTATTACCAAAATAAATAAATTTTCTCGGGATTAAAAAATATAATGATTACCAGATTTTGTATGTTGAACTTATCTAAAGAATTTTGGCAATTCAAAATTAAAATTAATTTTTTATTTGACAATCTATTGATCACAATTTTATGAAGTTATTATTATTTTTTTTTTAAGAAAAAAGCATATTTCATAAAATAAAGAAAAAGTTTATGGAGGAAGGTGGTCATAAATTGGGTAGGGGATTGATAGTTATATTGGGACAACTGGTTTGCCATATTAGATTGACTAACACACACTTTCATTTCTCTTCGCTTTCATTTATTCTTCATTTTATTACTTCCCTTAGTTCTACTCTATCCGATCTTTCTTTTTCTTTTCTTATCCCATTTGACACGTTGTTCTTGCTTATTCTATTAATGCTTGATATTTTCTTCATTTATCATAATGTTCTCATGGGAAACCCCCAAGTCCATGACCTATGAGGTTCTTCTACACATTGCATCTCATACATGTAGGGTATGAGGATTTTGTTGTTGGTGTTGGGATTGAGCGCTAAAAAGCATGACATGATGTAACGGATTGAGATTCATTTATAAATTTATTTATTTATGTTTCTTGGTTTCCCTTAAATATCTCTTTTGTATTAATTGGTTATTAGAGTATACATGCCCCACATCACTTACATTGTACATGACCCTCTCTAATTGATCAACTTGCCTTAAACTTTAAAAGTTATCCTAAGGCATTGATCAACATACCTTTATGTTTAGCCCTTAGCCCATGCAAGTGGGACTACTTTAGGTGATTCTACCACTTCATGTCTAAGTTTTGTGTGTAACCAAGATCCTTGACATCAATGTTACCAAGTGAAGAGTTCCATCTTTAGGATTGGCTACTCCCATTACAAACATATATAGTCTTGTCCATAAAGAATAGTCCATATCCCTTGATTCCTTGGGCCACCCCATCTTTAGGATGGTGATGCACCCAAAATCAAGATGGGTTAGGTCTTGGAGGCTATGGGCTTGGCTATGGCCCTCTCCCACTTAATTTTTTTTTGAAATCAGAGCTTTTTAAACATTAGTAATTACCTTGATGAATAAATTATCCTCCTTGAGAATTTCCAAAAATATTTATTTCTTAATTGGAAACCCAGTGTTACAGGAGAATGTCCATATGCAAAATTTAAAATTTCTGTGAGATTATTTTATCCAAAAATGAATTTTGATAAAATTTCTACTCTCAAATTTTAAAATCTATTTTCATAAAAAATTCTCCTTCTTAACACAATTCCAATTAATAAATATTTTGTCTAGGAAATATTTTCAAAGAAATTTATTTCCATCAAATTACTAAATATCCTTTTGGTAACGACCTTTAATAATAAATTATTTCTAACAAAAATTTCCATAAGATATTTATTATCCAAATTAGAAACTTAGTGTAATAAGGAAACTTCCAATTTCTAAAATTTTGAAAACTTGAGAGCACCTTATCCAATTATGAAACATTTAATTCTTCAAGGATTCTCAAAAATAAATTTAAGAAAAAAAATGTCAAATCCTTAAGCATAAATTTAGAAAGCTTTAGCTTTCTGTAGACCCCCATTTTGGGTTTATTTTTGCAACTGTTTGTTTTGCCACATGGTAGGTTTTTAGAAGGCCACGTGTCATCTTTGGAGTGGTCACTAGGAAGTGGTAGCTTACTTGTTGGTGGAGGTGGGCATTTTTTGGAGAGGCAATTAGCAGGTGACAAGTGTGGGAAATATTCTGAAAACCGTTTAAGGGAGCTTTGGAGAGATCTGGAAGGCTGTTGAAGGGGAGCGAGGAGTATAGCTTGAGGAGATGACCAACTACAAAAAAGGAAGAAGAAGAGGGGTCTTACAAAGGAGCTAAGGAGAATGAGAAGGAAGTTGGGAGAGTGACCGAGAAAATGAGGAGAGGTAGTAGAGACCATTAGGAGGAGCTTTTTGAGAGAGATGTTGAGCTGAACATTAGATGAAGAAGAAGGTGCAAATTGGGTTGGAGCAGAGAAAGAGTGAATGAGGACTGAGAGAGAACTGCAAAGTTTTGGCAAGAAATCAGGGGAACCAGAGGAGTTGGAGGAGGAGAAGCAGAATAAAGTCGTGTTGTGGGTTTACAGGTAAGGCCAATATGAGCTTGGCATGTTTCCATTTTCTAATGTTCTATTTCATTCTTTGTTGGCCTATGAGCATTATTCTATTGTTCAGTTTGGACATCAAAATTTTCTTGGTTGTTTTGGTTGAATCTAGTTGTTTGCATATATTGCTTTGCTTTGGTTCCCTTTTATATTCTTGATTTTCCCTTGTAAATAGTCGAATTCATCTTTGTGTTTGAGTTTGGTGTTTGATAGTCATATTATTGCTCTCAATTTGTCTCACCAGTTTTCAAACTATTGATAACCCATGAAACGAGGCTTTGCCCAATAAATTCTCGAGTCTCTCGTTCTTGCTCTGTTTTTATCAAATTCATTCTCCATACTTTTCTGCTCTTATGTATCTAGTTATGGGATGTTTTGGTTTGTGTATCACCATTTGAGAGTTCAAACATAGGGAGTGAAAGTTGTGGTTACAAAGTCCTTGCCTCCAAAGGGTCTTTAAGGAATATCTTGAGCAATTAGTGTTTGGTTCCATACCTCATATAAGGAGGTAATGCCCCTGGATGTTGTAAGCAGTTAGTACCTGAGTTTATGAGAAAGAAGAGCAGACTTAGTGACTTCATCGGAATATTGTTCCATGAGAAGGATGGCTCCACATTGAAGCAAGGGCTATTAGATAATGATGAATGTATGACTTGTTTTTTATTAAGGCTTTTAACATGCTTAAATGAAATGGTCAACTAGAAATTCTCCTTTGTCTCAAGGAAGCCATGCTTGGACCTTACAGTAGCTTGCCCTTCCTCGTTTACCTAACTGCACCTATCTTAGTTTCACTCAAGATCACTTTGATTTGAGTCTCAACCTCATTCATCCTGATTCTGATTGTTGTTCTCTACACCGAGGTTAGTGGTTGAAAGCTTCCTTTTCAAGTATCCGAATTCTTTGTAGAGGAGGAACTCCAAGACGTGCTAAATTGCCAAGGTGAATGTTCCATGCTTATATGATGCCCAGACACCTAGTTACAGCTTCACAACAAAGCCCTATTTGGGAGTTCTCAGCTCACGGGTTTCTTTAAAGCATTCCTTTATGTAAACAACTCAAAGTGAGATGCTATGCAGGTTTTAAGCAGGGTTTCTCTCTAGTCCTACATATGGGTGATGTGGGATTGTTTCAACTAGGTCTGGTATCTTCACCATCTCCTCCATTGCTGATCAGTGAACCAATAGATGGATTAAACCAAACTGAATTTGAGGCTTTACTCTTCTGGTTCCACATTGTTAAAAGAATCAACATCAAATCAGGAAAGGAATTGTTGCTGTCATTCTCATTTGCCTTCCTCAAGTCTACCTACACTTCAACCCTTTGCATCAGTTGGACAACACTCTGAAAGTAATGCTGCTTACTTCTCTTGGCCTACCTCTAGTAGATTAAATGATGTTGCTGAAGAGAGGGCAAATTATTTTTCCAACCTTCAAAAAGTAGTGCTATCTGAAACTCTTGGTCCATTTCCAAAAAGGTAGCAAACGACCTCTTTGCTTGAGATCATGACCATAAGGGCATTTCATAGCAAAATCTTGTGTTGTTATAGTCTTGGTACCTTAATTGGGTTCCATATTCAAACGAGGCAACCAATTTCACTACCCAGGTCATCATCATGCACCACCTTAGTTCGACCAGAAATGGATATGCCCTGTTCTTACAACACCTCCTCCACCACTCACATCCCCATCACCATCACCATACACATATCTCCACTCATTCCACTACTAAACCCACTTCTCTCACTACCCTCCATCATCTATTCCACCAATGATAACCCACATTCTTCATATCCACTAAACCTGATCACCATAACACACTCACACATTCAACTCATCACCTCCCTGACCACACCACCTAGCTTGCTTTTAGTTCACTTCATTCCCTTTCCTCACGTACATGAAGTTCTATGTGCATGGCCACCTTCATCTCACCATCTTTCTAACCTTCATACCCATTGAAACCATCATCGTACCCATTTTTCCATCCTTCATACTCATCAAACTCATCACCATGCCCTCTATTTTTAGCTTATTTCCAACACTACACCCACTGGTATCAGCTTCCTATCACCATGCCCACTAACCACTCCTCATGTCTCAATCCTACATGCCTATTGGGGTTAATATTAAACTCATCTATAACTGTGTACACAAGGAGGTTGATGATGACTTTCCTGAAAGAATGTGTTCTCTGTAATAAGTCCAGTAGAAATGGGAGGATGGAGCTTACCGAAACCCTAGCTTTATGCATGATCAACACTGAGGAAGCCTTTGTGAGGATTGTAATGGGAAAAAAAATACTTGCACCAATGTCCTTATGAGTCACCTCCGAGGATCCAAGAGACCCCAACTCCATCAGTTTCAGGCATGACCCTTTTCGTTGATGGTTTTAGCTCAATTTATCGAATTGATTCAATCAATAATGCAGTTTTTAAGAGTGAGGCTTAATTTGTTGATCCTATACCGTATGTTGGCAATAAATACCTTTTGGTGCAAGTTTGAGGAGTTATCAAGAAGAGCAACTTGACATAAGCCATCGTCCAAGGGGTTCAATGACGCTGTTAAATGGATTCGTGGATGATGGTTGATCACTTATGGGTGGTGAAGAACATGATTGCAGGGATTATGAATATGGGTATGATTATTGTTGCAATAACAGGGTCACACATCTTTGCTAGTTGGGGACTTAGTGCTTATTATTGGAAACACGGGGAAAATTCAGAATGATAAATGGATCTTCAACACAGTTGAAAATGAATGGAATGGCTAGAATGTAGTGGTTGTGATCTTTTCCTCAAGGCGACCCGGATCAAAAGTTGAATCCACCTTTCAAATTGGACTCACTGCACTGAAAAGAGAGGTAATAGAAGGAGTAATCCTCTAGAATGGGCCCAGAAGAAAATGCTCTATGCATGGCCACCTTTGGCATGCAATCCTAGTAGCCACATGTCATTCCTTTTATTTCTTCATCCTTGATTTAAAAATAATTTCCCAAACTTTTGTTTTCAAATAATTTTTAAAATTATAGTTTCCCAATAATTTCAACTCTTAAATTTTTCATCCTTAGAATTTTTAGATCCTAAAAATCCCATTTTCAATAAAATTTGCTGCCATTTTCTTTCCGGCAAGCATGATTTCACATTTTTCTTGACTTTTAAATGTTTTAAAATAAGCATGAATTTAATTCTATAATTCCAAATAATGGAGTTTATGGAATTAATTCATGCAAAAATAAATTGGGCTTTGGTGGGGGCCCAACATCAGTGATGTTTCCTTTAAAAAATAAATTTGAGTGAAGTGAAATATCTATCAGTGATGGTTTTTTACTCTGTTTAGTGACACATGTGATGTATTTTGTACTCATTATTGTGCACTAACCCCATTTCATGATAGCACATTATTGCTTGCTGTTAAGGTATGCTCGCACTCTCACTTTGACTATTCTCTATGCATGTTTTGGCTTCTAGTGTATGACTATTTTGGTATCCATTGATTTCCTCACCAATTGCCATACTTGCTTTATCTTATTCAGTAGAGACCTATTTTAGGGGCTTAGAGGGGTGCTACGGTCTTCACTGTACCTTCCCAATAAGTAACCTGACCCCCGAACACAGGTTTGGTTTTTCATAGACCGTCTTTTCCAAATAAGGTGTCACACTTAGAGTTTTCTTTCTTATTTTGTTTTCCCTTTAAAAATAAAACAAAAATAAGTGGCGACTCCAAGTCATTTTCTAAAAAATAAAAATAAAAAATAAATCTTTTTCAAATAAAAAACGGGTTCGCCATCGAGTGGAAACATGTGCAAAAATGCGGGGTCCATACTCTCACATTCAAAATTCCTCATAAATTTAATTTTCATAATAATCCAATTTAATAACTATTCTTAAATATGGAATCTAATTTTCATAATAATCTATTCCATTAAAAGTACCAAAAATAAAATTTTTAGTAATTCCCTTGATGATAAATTATTCATCTTGAAAAATTTCCAAAAACAAATATTTACTCTCCAAATTAAGGATTAGTGTAATAAGAAAGTTTCCAAAAACTTGAAAAATAAAAACTAGAGAAGACTTTATCCAAAAGGGAAACTTTTATTCTATAAGGATTCTTATCAAAATAATTTTAAAGAAAATAATTTAGAATCCTTTGGAATAATTTAGAAAAGGAAACTTTGCTCTCTAATTTATTTTCACAAGTTTTATTTTCTTAATCTACACTATTCCAAAATTAAGTAAATAACATACTTTGGAGTCTAATTTTCAAGAAAATTTATATCCATTAAAATTACTAAGAGTTTCATACAATTTTCATAAGAAACTTTCAATAATTTTGGTGACCTTTTTAAAATAAACTATCTATCATGAGAATTCCCAAAAACTTTACTTATTCATTAAATTGGAATACTTGTGCTTATAAGGAATATCCAATTTTATATAGATTTTAAAATAAGAGAATCTTCCCTTAATTTAGAAACTCACGTCCTTGAAGATTTCAAACTTAGAAGCTTTGAAAAAAAAAAGGATCTTTTAAGGATTTTTAGAAAAGGAAACTAGATTCTCACAAATTTTTAAAAAACTTTCCATATAAAAAAAAAAAAAAGAAAAAAAAAATCCTTAATAGAAACATCATTCCAATTTTGAATAAAACTTAATTTGGAAATAACCTTCTCATGAAAATTTATTTTCCATAAGAAAATCCAAAAGTAGTAACTTTGAAAGCACTTCTCATCACATGCAATATAACAATATGCATCAAAAAGGAAATATTCAAAAGGAGATCCCATGGCCAAGGGATATTTTTCACAAATTTCCAATTGTGAACCAAAGTCAATTGTCTTCACCTTGACACCAACATTTGGCATCAAAACTTGCCAAAAGAAGCTCCTGTATAGCTAACACAATTT
>JBAPGN010002931.1:0-41587 GCA_037355405.1 Vitis amurensis
ATATTGTATAGAAATGAGTTGAAGGATGCAACTTCTTGTCCGTAACTTGGGAACTTCAAGGTGAGGTAGATGGAACAGGTTCAAAAAGAGGAAGGGAGTCCCTGCAAAAAGTAATGTGGTATTTTCCTTCCTATTCCAAGATTTAGAGATTGTTTCAGTCCCCAAAAATTGCAAAAGATCTCATATGGCATGCTCAAGAAAGAGAATTTGATGGGTAAAATGCGTCATCCATCTGACTCCCCATCATGGAAGCTAGTTGATCACAGATGGCCTGATTTTGCTTTCAGAACCTAGAAACCTTAGACTTGCCATTTCAGCAGATGGTATAAATCCTCATAGTTCAATGAGCAGTAGACATAGTTGTTGGCCTATTATAATGGTCATTTACAACCTTCCTCCTTGGTTGTGCATGAAAAAGGAAGTTTATGATGCTATCTTTATTAATATCAGGTCCACGACAACCTGGAAATGACATTGATGTTTATTTGGCACCATTATTGGATGACTTAAAAATGTGTGGGATGTAGGGGTTGAATGTTATGATGTGCATCAGCAAGAGGTCTTTACACTAAGAGCTGTTCTACTATGGACAATCAATGATTTTCCTGCATATGGAAACTTATCTGGTTGTGTAGTTAAAGGATATTTTTGCATGTCCCATATGTGGGGAAGATACATTCTCTCATAGATTGAAGCATGGGAAAAAGAACTCATATACAGGTCACAGAAGATTTCTTCCTTGCAACCATCCTTTTAGGAAACAAAAGAAGGCATTTAATGGTAAACAAGAGTTTAGCTCACCTCCGCAACCATTGAGTGGAGAGGAAATCCTAAGGAAAATTGATTGTCATTTCTAATTCATGGGGAAAAAATAAAAACTCCCGAGGCAAGTTGAATGTCAATACTACAAATTGTTGGAAAAAGAAGTCCATATTCTTTGATCTTGAGTATTGGAAATACCTACATGTTCGTCATAGCTTGGATGTAATGCACATAGAGAAGAATGTTTGTGAAAGCATCATTGGTACCTTACTCAACATTCCAGTAAGACGAAAGATGGACTTAATTCTCGCCTAGACCTGCTAGAGATGGGCTTAAGGTGTGAATTGGGGCCAAGGTTTGAATCAAATCGAACTTATCTCCACCTGCATGTTATACAGTTATCTAAAGTGAGAAAAAGGTTTTTTGCCAAACTTTATCACAATTAAAGGTTCCTGAAGGTTATTGCTCTAACATGAGAAACCTTGTGTCAATGGAAGACTTGAAGCTTTATGGTCTTAAATCGCATGACTATCATACATTAATGCAACAGTTATTGCCAATGTCATTACGATCCCTTTTGCCAAAGCATGTAAGGCATGCTATTTGCAGATTGAGTTTTTTTTTCAATGCTCTGTGTAGCAAAGTGGTTGATGTGTCTGCACTGGATAAGTTACAAAATGATTTGGTGGTGACATTATGCTTGCTTGAGAAGTACTTTCCACCTTCCTTCTTTGATATCATGCTTCATCTTACTGTACATCTTGTAAGGGAGGTGAGACTTTGTGGACCAGTTTACCTAAGGTGGATGTACCCATTTGAAAGATTCATGAAAGTTTTGAAAGGGTATGTACGAAACCGTAATCGGCCCGAAGGTTGTATCGCTGAATGCTATATTGCAGAGGAAGCTATGAATTTTGTACAGAGTATTTATCAAATGTAGATGCGATTGGGATTCCTGTTAGTGCAAACATTGACCAAAAAGTTGGGCACCAATACCTGGAGGTCAAGTTGTGACAATTGATTCCAATTTGTGGTTACATGCACATCATTATGTTTTAGAGAATACAACTATTGTTCAACCTTATATTGAGTAAGAACCACTAACACTTAATATTTGTGCTGATACTTAAAATAACTTTAAGACATTAACTTTGAATTCTTATAATAATTACATAGAGAGCACATGGAATGGTTGAAATTGAAAATCCTCGTCAATCAAAAAGACAAAAGTGGCTCCAGGATGAACACCTGCGGACTTTTACTTATTGGTGAGAAAAAAGGTATTGGAATGGTGTTATAATGTGAAGTATTCTTTTTACTAATGTTTAACATACATAATAACTATTATTTATAATTACAGATTGAAGCTGCAATTGGTAATAAATGAACCTATATCTGAAACCCTTAAGTGGATAGCTCATGGTCCTAGCCATTATGTCTCTAAATATCATGGATATGTCATTAATGGGTGTCGATACCATACCAAGGAACGAGATGACTTACGAAACTACCCAAAATAGTGGAGTTAGTATTGTAGCTTCAACAATGCAAAATCGCAAGTGCAAAGGATCAAAATCCAGTGTTTGGTGAGCTTTGTTTCTATGGCATTATTACCGAGATCTGGGACCTTGATTATACCATGTTTAGGATACCGGTTTTCAAGTGTGATTGGGTTGATAATAAAAATGGCATAAAAGTTGATGATCTTGGCTTTACATTAGTTGACTTTAGCAAAATTGCTCATAAATCAGATCCTTTCATTTTGGCATCCCAAGCTAAGCAAGTATTTTATGTGCAAGACCAACTTTGATCCCAAGATGGTCAGTTGTTTTGTCAAACTCCTCAAAAAGATTTCTTGGATATGGAAGGAGGTGAAGACTTTTGTTGACAATTCGATTGAACACCATCCCTTTATAGGGGCATTTGCCACAAATTGAAGCGTTTGATGTAATGGATGACTCAGATGCAACATGTATGCGAGGCGATTGTGAGGGGATTTGGATGAGAACAAATCCTCTATGTAGCTGTATTTTAATGCTAATGTATGAATAAAGGCCATGGAATGGGTTGCAACAGCCACAAAATAGGTAATTTTTATCCTTTCTTTATTTTTTTGCACAAAATATTGACCATTCTTTAACATCTCCCAATAACATATTTACTAAAACCTTTTCCCTAAATTGTGCATGGAAGATACTAAATTAGTTATGTTTGTGAGTAAAAAAATTATGAAATTTTTTATTATCAATATGCATGTTGTGTTTTTCCAAACTTAATGTAACACAAACCGATAGTCCAAAAGCTTTCATAAGTTCTTATGGACTTGATGAACTTGTTGAAACCACGTGCTCCTTCCATGTGATTCTTATAGGAAATTCCTACTGCAAATTTTAGCTTTCTTATACAAAGGCCCTTGGGTTGCTTAAAATAAATGAAATGTTAAACAAAGCGGGACAAAAAAAAGTTTTAAATGAAGTGTTATCCTTGTTATATGATGAACAATTCTAAAAAGATCTAATTGAATTCATGATCTATTGCATTTCATTGTACAATGATTATGGATTTGTTTCTTTGAAAAGTTATGTTTACAATTATTCTTTGACTAGGTTATATGCAATATAATTTTAACTAATCTTTATCATTTTTATTTTTTTTGTTTACAAGAATGGAGACAAAGGAAGGAGAAAAACCCATAAAAAGGAAGTACAGAGGGATGACACGGAAGCATATGATTATAAAAAAACAGAAGCAAGGGGGTTAAGTTGTCGGTTAAGTACAATCTTGATGGCATTTTCATAGGAGAATCAGCAGTTCATCTAACAAGCTACTTAGGCGTGTTAGCACGCACTATGGTGCCAATAAGATATAAAACTTGGCATGTTTGTACCTAAACAGTTGAAGGATAAGTTATGGGACAAGCATTGAGGTAACCATTTCTTATTTAAATCACTTTGATGCAAAATGTCTATCATTCTTAACCTCTTGAAATTACTAAAGTTTGGTATTAATGTGCAGACTGCTTTTTCATTAAATCATAAAAGCAGGAGGAATTGTATGTTAACAATGGGAAAATGCTTTCGGTCCTTTAAGAACTTGCTAACAGTGAAGTACATTCTTCCTTTCGAAGACCAACCGGAGCTCCTCAAAAGACCACCAATTCAATATACTTTTATTGAGGATGAAGATTGGACAATATTTGTCAAAGATAGATTGTCTGACAACTTTAAGGTATAATTAAGACTCTTTACATACCTCTTATTCACATTCATTAATTATAAAATTTTAATTTATAGGAATATCGAGAAATTCAAAAAGAAAGAAGAAAGAGAAACATTTATAATCACCATCTAAGTAGGAAAGGATATGCCGGTCTTGAGGAAGAGATGGTAAGTGTAAGCCTATTAATTGTTTTTTATTTATTTTATGCATAATACATAATAGGGTTATATGATAATTATATTATACATTGTCCTATTTTGAAAGATGGTTGCAAGTGGATCAATTGAAACTATTGATCGAAGCATATTGTGGAAGAAAGCAAGGGAAAAAAAGGACGGCACCTTTGATGAAGTGGCCATACCAGTAATTGAGAAAATAGTAAGTGAATATTTTTCAATTTTAATTACATATATTTATAATAAGTTATTTACAATAACAAATTTGCAATTTAACTTTATAATTAATATTTTTTAAGGACAAGCTATTGAAAGAGTCTCAAGAGAATGGTAGAAGTGTTAGTGGAAGTAATGATATACTTGTGGAAGCATTGGGTACTCCTGAGTATAGTGGTCGAGTTAGGGCCAAAGGGAAGCACTACACACCTCACCAATATTTCAATAGTGCTGCAGATCGTGCTGTCAGGGATTTCATAGCAGCATCTAAAGAAGAACAAAGAATATTTCAGGCAGAAGTGCTAGCAAAACTGTCTCAAGTAGGAGTTGTTACTCCCCAATCTGATGTTAGCAGTTCAAACATGAAGCAAAAACAACTTCTCCTACCAGAAGCAGTGGATAAGCCAATCCGTAAAGTTGAAGATGTGACCCCACCAGAAGCAATAGAACCACAGAAGAAGGTATTTATTCAGTTAAGCTAATTTGATGACAAAGTTTCCTCTAATACGAGAAATAATTTAATTTAATTTTGTTGTTTGAATTGACTTCAAATGTTGGTGGCAACATATATGGTCTTCTTTGATGTGGCAACATATAATAGGATATGTCTAAATTATGGGTTGAGTTATATGCAATGGACTGAAATGTTATCATGCAAGTTTGTTGCAATTGAATGTAAATGAAATTGCATTTATCATTGTAATAGGAGCTATAAGGTGATTGATGATGATAATGCATTTATGTTAGTTTTGTATAAACCCACTAATATTGACGTGATTATTGTGAATTGAGTTTTGTAGGTTAGAAAATGTGAGCTGGCCACAGGCACCAAGGAAAATATAGTGGCAGGTGGAACAATTATACTTGAATGTGGTCCCAACTATTTAGTAGTTGTTGATGCTCCTTATGATTCAAGTGCACCCCTTCCCATTCCTATTCCTGGACAAACTACTACTGTTGGGGCTGCAATTGGTTACCAAGTTTTGTGGCCAACTGATTTGGTCATCATCCGTACTCCCATCTTAGTAAGTAAATTTAATTACCAAACTTTATAGTGACTTTATATATATATATATATATATATAAACTAGTTAATTTGATTTGTACCATGGTTCTTAATTGTACAGGCATCTAAGAAAGCAAAGAAACAAAAAGTAAATGAAGTTGAAGTCAAATCCAAGGGTGAAAAACCACAAGATATGAAAAATTTTGAGACATTGGTTGGCCTCATGCTGAGTACATCAAGAGCATACCCTATAAACTTCCCAGATGATGTTTTTGGTGAGAGTTTCAAGACCTTCATGATGAAAGAAGATATGGAAATGATAATATCATCAAAAGAAGTGTCATCCAATTGTATTTTATACTACATCTGGTAAGAGATTTTATAATTTTTGAATGACTTTTCATAAGATTATGAGATAGAAGGTTATTTTCTAATGACCTATAATGATTGTTGATAACTTGTCATGTGGGTTATAATCAGGCATTTGCATAGAAAGTTGATTGATGCAAAGCAGGCCGAACGATATGTTTTTGTCAATCCAGCATTGGTCTCAAAAGCTGGAACAGGAGAGGGAAGCAAGGAAAACAGGTCAAGGGTTATTGCAGATCGACTAAAGAATACAAAGCATGCTGAATATATGCTTATTCCATACAACCCAGAGTAACCTTTTATCCTAAATATCAATATGGTGTTTGTAAGTTAGTTTGTGATGTTTGAATTTGTGGATACTATATTACAATTTTCATTTCTTTTCTTTAGTTTCCATTGGGTGTTAGTGGCATTGGAGATGAAGAAAATGATTGCATATTACCTTGATCCAATGGCCCGTCAACCATGTGATGATCTTAAGGACATAGTTAACATGTAAGTATATATTTTCTCCTATTTTAATACAATTGATAGTGTCTAAATAACATCTTTTTAATTCTTTTTGTAGGGCAATGAGAATCAACCCACCGGAAAAACAGAAAACATCAAAGAGGGAGCCAACTTGGGTGAAAGTGGTTGTAAGTACTTATGTGTTTAGATTAAAATATATTGCTTCACCACTTAATTTATGAAAAAATTAGAAAATGGATGGTTATTAATATGATCATCAATAAGATGCTAAAGAAGTAAGAACATCATTCTAGTGTTTATTGCAATTGTTGATACTTTTCCTATAGTGCCCAAGACAACCAGGTAGTGTGGAATGTGGGTATTATGTGATGAGATATATGAAGGAAATCATTGCTAATCCAAACCAACTAACATCAAAGGTTTGCACTCAATTCAATTCATATGGTTGGTCATTTTACTATAGCTTTTTTTTTTTCTTTTTTGGTCAATTGAACTTAGTGAATTGTATATGTCACTCCAATTCAGTTTTGCGGGAAGAAATCATATAGTGAAATGGAAATTAATGAAGTTCGATCAGATTGGGTTATGTTAGTGACTCAGTTAATCATTACTCATGTTTGAAGGTACCTCTTATAACTTATAGTCTAATACAACTTCATATTCTTTTAAAGATGTAGTCAATATTTTGTTAATGTTAATTTTATAATGGATTTATTCACAATGATAATTTGTTAATGTATATCTTTGTACTCCTAGTTGGCAGTGTTTTCAATATGGATCATTTTGGGGGTTGCTCTCTTATGATTGATGTATAGTTGGCATATTGAGAGGTGAAGCCAAGTAGACATGGTAGGTGTAACAACTTTTGTATATTTCCTCTACAAATTATTATCAGTTAGATTTGGAGAAATCCTACAATAGCATAGCTACAAAAATTTCTGCATGTCCAAGCTCATTTTCGTAGAGCCTTTAGTTTCATTACATGTGCATGAATTAGGAATTTGTCTATTCTCTACAAAAGCATTTTTGGTCTTTAAGATTACTAGCTTTATAAACTTCTTTAATCTAAATTTATAAAGGTCTACTACTATACTAATGGGCTTAAAGTCTATAATATCTTGTACTTCCATTTTCTTTTACATAAAAAATAGGAAGTTAGTTTAAGACTTCTTACAAATAAGCCTATGGAAGGAAATAACACCTCTTACTAATTGGTTGTTAAATTGTTTATTATATATTCTTCAGGTTGTACAAAACGTCACTACTGCTCTTGATGAAGGACACCCACAAACAATTCAAAATATATCATCAAAAGAATTTTGAGGTAACATGCTGTGGTTATTGTAAGTTTTATGAATCAATTCCATGTTTAGAGATCATTTCACACAAGTTCCATATTTAGATAATAGATATCCTCATATTATTAAATGTTGATATACTAATACAATAAGAAGAACATAGATATTTTAACACAGTTTTATAATTTTACATAAATATGTTAATTTAAAATTTTATAATTTTTTGGACTTCTAGTTTTTTTTGTTTTTTTTTTTCATTCCTTAGTTCCTTCTCATGCAAAACATCTAATGTCTTGTACAACCTATAAGAAGAATGAGAAGATGTAAATGGTTGAAGTTTCATAAATAAGATAAAAATCATACCAAAATAGTCAATGAGATAAAAACTTTTTTTTTTGTTTTAAAAAAAATAGAATAAGAGTTCTAAAATATTTAGAAATTTGGTGTAATAAAATTATTGGAGTTTGTTGAGTTCTTTTGATATTTTGAAATTTATTGCAATGGAAGAAAGATATTTTGGAAATTTAAAAATTGGCATATACACATTTCATTTACAAAGTTGTTTCTTAACTATTTGTTAATACTAATAAATATGTAACCCTCTCAATTATTTTGCAGATTGAGCATCTAGAAAGTGAGTTACAACCATCCTTTTGCACTTGGAAGAAAAATGATGTAAAACTAGATGTAGTGAAGGTTATGAACAATTCAAAGTTGAGAAGAAGAAGTTGTAAAATTGTTGGTTTTAGTTGTTGATTATGTATGATGTTTATGGATAAATTGTAATAGTGAAAAAGGGAGACCATATTTGATACTTTTTGTCAATGGAGATTCTTAAATTAAGTTTTCATTGTTAATTTAATTGTTGATAGAAAATTATAAAACAGGGCATAATTAGGACATTTTAATTTCTGGGCTATTAAAATTTTATATGAGATAAGATGACGCTTTTTTAAAGCGTCATGCTTTACTTGAATAAACAGAAGATGACACTTCTCAAAAGCGTCAAGGTTGATGTTAAAAAAACATGGCATTTTTTTTTAGTGTCAAGGTATAAAATGCTATACGATGACACTTATTATGAGTGTCAATGTTGCTCCTACAAATAAAAAGCTATAAGATGACACTTATATCGAGTGTCAATGTTGCTTCTACTTATACAATGACGCTTTATTAAGTGTCAACGTTGCTCCTACAAATAAAAAGTTATAAAATGACACTTATATTGAGTGTCAATGTTGCTTCTACCTATACAATGACGCTTCATTGAGTGTCAATATTGACATGAATGAAATTATTAACATATGATGACACTTATAAAGCGTCAATGTTTCAAATAATGACACTTACTATGAGCGTCATGGTTGACGTGCAAAGAAGATGACGCTTCTAAAAAGCGTCAACGTATGCGATTTAAAAAGATGACAGTCTAATATATGACGCTTTTAAAAAGCGTCATCTTATATCTATCTTGACACTTAAAAAGCGTCATCTTTTGACATTTTCCTTGTAGTGCATACACATGCCATGTAATATACCATGAACCAAAACGACCCAATGCATATGACATGAATGTGACACAAAATATTACCTTAAAGTGAAACTAAAGAAATCTTAAAGAGAAACTAAATGAACTAAGCTAAAGTGTGCTTAAAGTGGACTTAAGTTGACTAAAGTGAAAATTATATAAAATGCAATTAAGTGATCTAAAGTGAACTTAAGTGAAATTACCTAAAATGCAACCATGTGAGTTAAAGTAAAAAAAATTACCTAAAATGCAACTAAGTGAACTAAAGTGAGCTAGAGTGAAAATTACCTAAAAAGCAAACTAAGTGAGATAAAGTGAAAGTTACCTCAAATGCAATTAAGTAAATTAAAGTGAGTTAATGTGAGCTTAAGTGAATTTAAGTGAAAGTTACCTAAAGTGCAACTAAGTGAACTAAAGTGAGCTAAAGTGAGCTTAAATGAATTTAAGTGAAAGTTACCTAAAGTGCAACTAAGTGAGCTTAAGTGAGATTAAATGAAAGTTATCTAAAGTGCAACTAAAGGAGCTTTAGTGAAAATTACCTAAAACGCAACTAAGTTAAAGTGGGTTAAAGTGAAAGTTACCTAAAATGCAACTAAGTGAGCTTAAGTGAGAATTACCTAAAATGCAACTAAGTGAGTTTAAGTGAAAATTACTTAAAATGCAACTAAGTGAGCTAAAAAGAAATTAGGTGAACTTACCTAAAAGGTGCCTAAGCAAAGGTGAACTTACCTAAAAGGTGCCTAAGCAAGCTAAATGAAAGTGCCTAAATGAGCAGTCCCAAAATGTACCTAGAAATGAGATGAGCTAAAATGCACTTGGATGAGCTAAAAGTGCACCTAGGATCCACTGAACTTCTAACATTGTTAAATGAACTATCCTAAACCACACCTAAGTGAAGAATCCTAAATTAAACTTGAGAGGATGCCAAGGTCACAATGAGGGTCTAGATAAATCCCTCAACAAAGGATCCTAAAAGGTGGCTCGAATAGAGTAAACCATATGCTAAGAGGACAAAAGAAAAGTACTAGGAAGCATATAGTGCTACATGTGCTAAGAGGACAAAATTGAGGGTCTATGATAATTTATATACTAAGCATATGCATGGATGTATAATTTCTAAAAATGATTGGTAAATTACTAACCAAGGTGTTCAATTGATCAATGATCGGATAACTTGTAATAGTCGATCTTCTTACACTAGAAATCCTATGGTAGAAATAAGGAAAAACATATAGAAAACTTTTAGGCACTAATTAACAATGTGAACAATAAAATCTCTTATGCTAAAAATTGATTTGAGATATTATTTTGAGGAGTAGAAATCCTTGAAACCTAGTCTAGTATCTTTATAAGTGACATTATATAGATTCATATTAAAAACAAGCCTAGTAATGTCATAAAACCTAATACAACACTCTAGGAAGCAACCAAACTACATCCCACAAAGAGCTTGTCTAAGACAAGCTACTTAATCAATTGTAATGATGCTTGATAGATAAGTCTTTATGAAACTACTCCATTAATTGCCTTTTATGTTTAGTTAATTGAGTTGTAGTAAAGATGTTTTTTTGTCCTTGCCACCATTTTCTTCTATTTTACTACATCACAAGTACACTATGGAAAAACAAAGCATGTGAACACAACTTTAAAATGCCTAAAAACTAATCAAACTTCTTAATAAATTTTAGGTTTGACCCAGGCATTAAACTCTAATCATTTTCATGCTAAGCTTATCATCAATTTAGAAAAATAAATAAATAATGGGTTTCAAATATATATATATATATATATATATATAATTATTATATTTCATTTTTTTGGTTTTTTATTATAATAAAATAATAAAATATTATATTATGTTTTTATAATTTTAATAGATTTTTGAGATTGAAATGTATTCCATATCTTTTAAATAAATAAAAATATTAAAATAAGGGTATTCGTTACTTGTATCCTTATACAAACTAAAGGCTATTTTATTCTTATGGCATCTAATCCTAATTTTTTCATATATTTCTTCAATTTTTTTTCTATAGTTATCTCTCTTATGTATTGTTTTTATGTTTTGAGTTCAATTATTCTAACATATTTCATCCATTAAAATTAAACTTTGTTCAACTTTTATATCTTTAATTTCTTTTAAGGTTTTTATTTAGCTAGAACAAAAAGGTGCAAATTACCCTTTGTTCAACACAAATATGAATTTAGATTCATCTTGTATATTAATAATTGTTATATAAATATCACAAAATTATTCATACACTTGTTTAATGGTTGAACGCTATTGCAAAAAACCTCACATTTAAGATCAATAAATAACTATAAATTTTAAAACCGTACTTTCTAGGATTCAAAGTTGTAAAATGATGCATCACCTTATCATGAGCCCAAAAAAGAAAAAAAGAAAAAAAGAAATATAAGTTTTGAAAAGAAATCTATACCTAAGAACACTCCTCGATCTTCACTCTAACACATAATTAATGTTACCCAAATAGGTGATATAGAAAAAAATATATATTTGAATGACAATCATTATCCAGCTGAGATCTAACAAGCCAAACCAAAAAATTATCTTCTTTCTACCCCAATGTAGTACCTAAACAATCTTACATAAGAAAACTATTATTTGTTATCCCTTATTTACCCTTTTTACTTTGAAGATATGACTTTTAACTCTTTAATGTTTCTCTTAGTTTCCAAACTCTTATAGGCTAATAGACTTATAATATTTAAGTGAATGAGTCTTACAAAATTTCTAAGTTTATTTGTTATTAGGAGTCTTTATTTATTAGATATGAGTTCCTATAAATAAAGATTTAGTGTAATAGTAGAATAAGAGTGACAAAAGATAATAAATTTTAGAAAAAATGAAATAAAAAGAAAAATATTTGATACAAACTTAATGTGAATAAGTTGATTTTTTTCTTCAAAAGCTAACAAAGTTAATGTCTTTTTTTTAATGCTAAAAAGAAATAGATTTTTTTTTTTGGTAACATCTTGGATTTTTAGATGGGAATTTTTAATTTTTTTTTAAAATAAATAAATAAAATAATTTAAAATCTAATTAAATTAAAAATAATTAAGAAAGTTAAATAATCTCAAAACCACACAAACAAGCTAGACAATAATTACATTAGCTAGACTATTAGTATTTGTGTATTTAAATTGAGAATGCACTAGAAACACCACATAGGTATACTTGAAAATTTGGTGGCAGCTTATGACAATTTGGTCACATCCTAATGTAGATAAGAGTATTTGTGTCAACCCATATGTGGAAAGGACATGTTAAAAGGGAAAAATCTAAAGAAAATCATTAATTCTACTTTTTTTTTTTAGGGTTTCTTCTTCTTCTTCTCCTTCTTTGAAAATTTGTTGGGAGAAAATAGTGTAGAAGTTGGATACAAGCATCAAGGAGGAGGCAAACAACCTCATTTATATTTTTCTTTATTCTATTTTCTTTTTCTGCTTCATATTTTCTTGGGAATGTGTTAGAAATTATATTTTTGCATGTGTAAACATTTTTAATATTTTTAAACCATTTTTCCTTACTTCTTGGACTATTTAGTTGCCCTACTCAAGGGGAATGGTGATACCTTTCAACCCATAATGGGTGAACGCCAATTTGTTTCTATTTTGAAAGGACCCAAATCAGACTTAAATAATCTAATATAATAGATTGAGTTGGGTTTATAAAGGTAACTTCATGGAAAAAAGGGATTACCCAACCTTGTTCTTTTTATATTTTGACCGGTTGGTATTTTTTACTTTTTGGTGAAGTATTAAAACCCTAAATTATTTTTACCAAATAATAGACTCAATAATGAGTCTAACCATTCAAGTCTTATTACATTTGGACCATATTTGCCCTATAAGAAATTTTTTTTAACAGATTGGGAAACATAAAGAAGAGGTTCATAGGTTGGACCAAGTATGTTTTTCAAAATTTTTGGGATTATTTTTTTAAGAATATTATATTCCAAATTATTTTTATTTAGTATTAGACTCCCTAAGAAATCTAACCTATAAATTTCACTACATTTGGATACTAATAGCTTTTACAAAAAAAAGTTCCAAAGAGATGGGTAAGAAAATAGAGTGGTTCAATTGAACCACTTAGGTTTCTTAAAGTTCTAGGATATTTTGGCTCATTATCAAGATTCTTAATTATTTTTATATGTTATTACAATCAAAAAGGAAATTGTAGACTCTAATTTCATACAATTCTGAATTCACTCTCATAGGGAAATTATTAAGGAAACATTAATGCATTTTTAGCAAGACATGTTGAAACAACTTTAATTTTTTAGAGTTTGGTATCATTAGAATTTCTTTTAGGTTTATGAATTATTTTTAAAATTTTCTACACTCATCATATATTAGATCTTGAGAGTTTTATAATTTTTGGAATTTATTTTGTGGGTGAGGAAAACTTTGAAATTAAGTAGCATTGCAACATACTCTATTTTGGGTAAATATGGAATTGATTTAGGTTGAGGCTTAATTGATGATCTTTTGATGACTATTTGATTCAAAAATTCATTTCTAAGGTTTTTAGACTCTTCAACAAACTCTTTGACTTAAGTTTCACCTTAATTGGATTTCATTTGTCTAACCTTTTATTTTTAGAAAATTACATATTTCAATGAGAGTGTTGTTTAGTTAAAAAAAAAAAAAAAGTAAGGAGAACCTTACAATCATACTTCACTTTTGATGGAATTTTCAATTCTCTAAGTCCACTTAAATTTTCTTTTGTTAGGGGAGGATTTAGACTTTGTGGAGCCATCTTAGTACTAGTTCTGTTGTAGTTTTGATTATGAGAATTTTTATAGGTAGTTATGATATGCATGATTTATAAGTAGATATATATATAATTTAATTTTTCTGAAGGCATGAAATATATGTTGAATTCTTATTTTGTCAAAATGCATATGATTTATGTCCAGTTGCAAAAACTGAATGTCACCTTACTTTTGAGAAACTATTTATTACCATGCATATGTTTACAACCAATGACATGAATTACATTTCTTGTTATGATATAATAAATTATTAAAGTTTTTGGACGTTGATATGTGATGGACATGAAAACATGTACATCCATGAGGTATTTCATGCAGTTTTATTCCAGGTCTCCACACCGCTAATGTAGCAAAGAGGAAGCTTTAAGATGAGTTGTGGATTTTAATGTTGGGCTAGGGGGTAGAGTTCAAAGCGGTAAGATACACTTTGTTTTTCTCCTAATGGGATGACCAAGAGATAAGCTATTTGGTATTGTGATCCAAGGTAGTGAGACCCTAAAGACGGTATAGATGTGGGGGTTCACGAGTAGTAGACTTGTGTATAGCTGATTGAGTAACCCTAAGTATGTCTAGACCTATGATTGCGAGTTTTAAATCTCATACATCATTCTTTAAATGTTATTATGATTATCTCATACTAGTTTCTAATTATCAAATTTATTACAAATATTTTTTAGAATTGTCTTTAATATGGACTAGTCATTCTAACCAAGGATTGAAATATTGGTTTTTATGGATATATCGGTACTTCGATTTTATGGATATATTGGAAATATCGGAGAAATATCGGTGGATATTTTTTCACAAATATCGGTGGAGTGAAAATTATTTAAAATTAATAGGAATGCTTGAAAAAACTTCAAAAAATGATCAAATAAGTAAGAATATACATTTTAAAGTTATCTTGTAAGTGTAATTGACATATATATAATTAAGAAGAAAAATATCGAGATATATCGGTAGATTCGATATTTGAATTTAAAAAATAATATATATGAATTTTGAAAGTGTATAAAGTTATAATTGAGTTAAGAAATATTTGATTTTATTGAATAAAAACAATTTATACATAAATATAATACATATGAGATTGCAATAGTCTTTATAGTAAGGAAGAAATTGATGTGGTTTCATTATATTGTTAGATGAAGGGAGTTCATCTTGTTGAAGACGGTATTTATTTTAAATTTTTTAAAATATTTTTATTAAAACATATTTTATTATATTTTAAATAAAAAACTAAATTAATTTATATAAAATATCTTATTTGAGATTTAATTTTTTAAATTTTATTAAAAATACGTAGTAACAACTTTTTCTATTAATATTAATTTATTTAATAATCAAAATAAAGGTTGATAATTAATAATTATTTATATAGAGAGTGGAAAATTGTTCTCATGCTTTTTTTTTTCTTTTCTTTTTTTATCTTTACTAAATCTAAAGATCAAAAGGGCACCCACTTCTCTCTCGGGCATCAAGAACCATTTCCTAAAGTTGTCCTTCAACGAGAGAATCCCTAAAAGAGCCCTATTTTCCTCTACTACTCTCAATCCTCGCAGGTACTAATCTAATCATGTTATTATTTCTTTTTTTTTTGTAGCCCCCGTTTGATTCCCAAGAAAATCCATCCCCTATTCGATTTCCGGGAAAATTCATCCTTGTTTGATTTCCAAGAAAATCCATTCAAAACCCCCAAAGAAAACAAAAAAAATTGTTTTTCTTTTGCTCCATATGTTTTCCGAATCTATTTTAGGGGTCTCTTTGCTGTTGTGCCATTGGACTTAAATTTCATGAACCCTAAATCCACGATTTTTGAGCCAGGTTGAAAAACACAACCTTTGCCTGCAAATCATGATCGGATTACCAAATAGCATTTTATGTTTTTTTTTAAAAAAAAAAAAAATTGGACAGCTGTGCGCGGGCTGGACTGGTAGGAAATATCGGGAAATTTTCTGAAAAATGGGTAAAAATACCGAAATATCGATGATATTTTCGACGATTTTTTGGGTTCCTCCTCCGGTTTCTCCGCGCGTGCCTCACAATTTTTCTCCGATTTATCGGTGCTTCACCGATATATCGGCGATTTTGCCGATTTTTTAGCGATATTCCATTGGATTGATAATCGGTGGCGATTATCGTTTCGTTGACGACCGATATCCGATATTTCCCGATTTTTCAATCCCTGATTCTAACACTTGTGTATCGTGACTATTCATTGGACCTTGTATTTACCCCATAAATTATTTATTTATTTTTTTGTTTAGGTGGGGACTTTTGTATTCTTGGATATAGATTGGGCTTCAAAGAGCATATACCTCTAGTGTTTTCCTCATTAAACTTATGGGACTTCTAGTTTATTTTCATTATGTATTTTAGTTTAATTTAGTTATTCTTAGCCATGTGGCTCACCTTGTTACCATTGCTTAAGCTATCACTGCATCTAATCGTTGTTTTGATAGCCTTATTTAGTTGCGGTCCATTCTTTTCATGCTCTATGTATTTTAGATGGTAATTCATTTAGATACTGATTTGGAATAAGCTCATCGTCTCTTAGTGGGTCTCAATTAGGTTGGGTTGCTACATTTTATGCTAAGTTTATTATCATTTTAGAAAAAAGAATAAAGAGTTTCAAAAAAATGTAAATTTTAAATTATTATATTTCGAATTTTAGTTTTTATTACAATTAAATAATAAAATATTATACTATATTTTTATTATTTTAATAGATTTTTGAGATTGAAATGTAGGTCAATCTTTTAAATAAATAAAAATATTAAAATAAGGGTACCTTGGTTACCATACTAACTTAATGGTATATATCTTGTCTCGCTATATGAAATAAAGGCTATTGATTACTACTCAAAAAGTGCTATTTCATAGCTTATAATTAACTCTTTTAAACACTTTTGAGTAGTAGTTATTGCCTTTTAACCCAATTAACATGTTAAGGACCCTTGCAATCAATTCTAATCAAATTGTGTTAAGTTTTGGTGTTTTGATAGCTTTTTGATCACTAAAGCAATCCGAGATTGAGGAGAGTTATATGGAATCCATGGCAAAGCAATGGAAAGCTCAGAACATGAAGAACCAAAGCTTTGAAGTCCTTTGCCATAAGCAAATCCGGAATGCATGGAGAGGAAGCAAAGAGAAATCGGCCATGAAGCATTCTTGATGTCAGTCATGTCAGCCACTTTTGGAGCACTTCTTGGAGTCCAATTTATGTATGCTATATTTCGTTTCGAAGCTCAGAAAGTCAAAAATCCAATGCTTTAAACGGTGCACAATTCGGAGTTGAAATGAAGGAGTTACAGCCATTGCAAGCCGATCACTCCAAGCTGAAGGAAGAATTTTGCACAGCGTTGCGAAATCACCCTTTTGTTGCGAAATGATTTCGCAGCCATTTTGTACAGTGCTGTGGAATTCCTCCTGAAGTTTCCCGATATTTCCTGACACGTTGGAAGCCGAACACCGCAAGCTGAAAGACCACTTCGCAGCGCTGCGAAATCAGCCGGTTGCTACGAAGTGATTTCGCAGCCCTTTTTGTGCATCTGCGAAATCTCGCAGACCTCGTTTTCACCTGCGAAATGGTCCTTAGTGCTTCCCGATATTTGCGACCGACACTTTTGGATATTTTTCTTCAGATTTTTTATGTCTAAATCCTCATTTTCTCCTTGTAACTCACCAATTATAGGATTTCTTAGTTATTAAGTTTGGAAAAGGGGTGAATAACCTCAGATATTTTGTTTTGTAAATTTCTTTATATATAGCTCTCGGGAGCTTGTTCTCAGATCATCATGTAATCCAACGGGATATAGATATATAAATATATAGAATATACAGAGCCTTGCTCTATTTTTCCTTCTCTTTCATTTTTCATTTCTTTTTATTTCTAGCCAACCAAACTCTGAGGATTTTTCCTCAGAGGATGAGAGGCTAGGCTCTTTGTCTCTTGGAGTGAAGAAAGCTGGGTAAGTTTCCACATGCATAATTTGGAAGTTTGTTGTTTTAGTTTTTAATGAAGAGAAAGTGTGACCCGTTAATGGTTTTTATCTTTTTAGTTAACTTAAAATGCCTTGAAGTCACTTGGGCCAACACTTGGTAAGGCAAGTGATCTCTGTCCATGGAGATTCACTAGTTTATCTCTTGCGAGCCTTTGGGAGGTGACTTGAAGGTAGGATTTTTTAGAATAGCCAACACTTGGTAAGCTTTTGGACTCCAAGGATACATCCATTAGTTATCTCTTGCGAGCTTTTGACGGGTAATCCAAGGTTAAAGATCACCTTGAATGGTAAGTGCTAGGTGAGAGGTATGAGCCATTGCAAGGTGCATCAGTGAGAGGGATTTAGTGTCTGAACCCATTAATGGGAAGCATCTGTACAACACCGGTTGGAGAAGGAACTATATGTTAATTCTCTAATGCGAGGAAAAGAAACAAGTGACCAGAACTCTCCCTTTTTTATGAGGAATCTGAGCCTAGTGATCTAAAACTCTAAGAAACATCTTTCTTTGTAAGTAAAATCAGTTACTATTTTTGGTTAGTTTAAAACCAAACCTTTTTCTTTCAAACATCTTTATGTTTTCTTTTAAAGCTAACCTTGAAATGAAAAGACACCAATTCAACTTTGAATTAATATCATTTGTGAAGTGAAAACCCATCCCAGTGAACGATCCTAGAGCCACTATGCTATAGTAGCTTTGTCTTTGCTACCCTAGTTCATGGTGTAATAGGTTATAAATTTTTTTGATTACTCCCTCAATCAAGGAGCACCAGCTGGACATGAATCAGCTGATACACCAATTGGGCACGAATCAGCTATTTTAATCTAATTGCATCTTATCTTAAGTTTTTTCATATGTTTCTTTAATTTTTTTTTCTATAGTTATCTCTTTTATGTATTGTTTTTATGTTTTCAGCTCTATTAATATTCCGACCTATTTCATATATTAAAATTAAACTTTGTTCAACCTTTACAGAATTCTTTAACTGCTTTTAAGTTTTATTTAGCTAGTATAAAAAGGTGCAAATTATCCACGGTCTTGGACAAATATGAATTTAATCACATAGAGTAATTGAAAAAATATTAATCTATAATGGATCACCAAAATGAAATAAAATTATATGTTATTTACCAAATTCAAAATTATTATTAATCCTTTTTACAGGGAAAGGAAAAAAGGAAAATTACAAATAAATTAAAATTGAGTCAGTTAAAAAACTGATTAAAAAAATGAAAATTAAAAAATTCAATCCATCATGTATTTTTTGAAGGCAACTAAATGAAGAACTAGAAACACCTAAAAGCATATTAAAAGATAGTGATTACGTACCTCAAAAGAGGAAGTATGAGAGCATCTTCAATTAGAACCACCTTTGAACTTTTCATTGAAATATGGAGAAATTAAAGTATATTTCACTAAGTTGTTTATATAACATTATAATTGTTATAACTGAAGTAATGAATGCCACCACATTAATGTTAATTAAGTATTATTTATGACTTCCATTAATACTTATTAATGGAAACCATTAATGTTATTTATGAATTTCATTAATATTCATTAATGAGGATATTAATGGAAGCCATTTGGAAAGCCTATAAAAGGGTTTCCCATCTTCTGTAATATACATCTCGAGAAAAAAAAAAAAAAATTCTCTTCCTCTCATTCTATCTCCCTCATTCTTTCATTTTCTCAATTCTTTTCTCTGACTATTATATATCAAAGTAAGATACACTTAATCTCTATTACTTTGATTTGCATTGTATTTATCCTTGTTTTACAACACGTTATCAGCACGAATTGCTCTGAAAGTAATTCTCGTATCTTAAACTTGAAGTTATTTATATAGAATAAAATTTTACATATTTATATTATTGTTGATTTGTTTTGTTATATATTGTTAAACATTATAAACAAATTATTTGATTTTGTTTATAATCAAAGTTATACCAATGCTATCAATTTATTATAATTGATTCTAATAATATTGTTTTGTCATATATATGAAGTTATTTGACAATGTCGAATATCACAAAACTCGAATTTGTGGCACTTGACATTTCGGGAAAGAACTATCTATCTTGGATCCTTGATGCTAAAATACATCTTGATGCAATGAATCTTGGAGCTATGATCAAAGAAGAAAATCAAGCATCCCTGCAGGATCTCGTAAAAACAGTGATTTTCCTTTGTTGTCATCTCCATGAAGGTTTTTTTTTTAAAAAAAAGAGTTTTTGATAAGAAATCACAGTCTCGTCCAACTGGATCTGAATCATTCCCTAAAGTGAATGCAATATCATCCCAAACTCGTGGACGTGGATGAGGACGTGGTTGTGGTCGTGGAAGAAATCCCCGACACTATGGTTCTTATAATAATAATTCATCAAATTATCTGAAAATGAAAGCCTCATTACATCACCAGAAGTGGAACAATACTAAGGCAAAACAAGATAATGGGAAGCTTTTACAAGATAAACCTCCTAAGAACCACGAGAATAATTGTTATAGATGTGGTATGAAGGGGCATTGGTCGCGTACCTATCGTATGCCCAAACATTTGGTCGACCTTTACCAAGCATCAATAAAAGCAAAAGGAAAAGAGATAGAGATGAACTTTACCGATGGTGATGGATTGGACCTAACCTACTATGACATTGATTTCTTTGGAGGTCCCAATGAAAAAACGGATCATTTGATAAATGATGAGAAAATTAACATTGGTGTTACTTTAAATATGAAATAATATATTAGTATGTCTTATATTTAGATATGATTTTATTTTGTTATTTACATTATGCCTTGTTTTTTTAGATATATCTGAAATCCATGTGTTATTTGGTCTCAAGAGGAATGAGGATGATGTATGTCTCGCAAACTGTGTGACCACGCACACAATTCTTCGAGATAAAAGATATTTCCTCAAATTGACATTAATAAAAGCTAATGTAAGTACCATATCTAGTACTACAAACTTAGTTGAAGACTCTGGAAGAGCAAACATAACGTTGCCAAATGGAACTAGATTCCATATAAATGACTCTTTATATTCTAGCAAATCTAGAAGAAATTTGCTCGGTTTTAAAGATATCCATAGAAATGGATATCATATTGAAACTATGAATGAAGATAATGTAGAATATCTTTACATTACTTCAATTATATTTGACTAGAAGCTTATAATGGAAAAACTCCCAGCTTTCTCCTCTGGGTTCACTACAAGAAAAAAGTGAAATAATGACGTTTTTTAAACGTCAAGAAAAGTAAAAGATGACGCTTCCCTGAAGCATCGTCTCCGCTCCTGTCATTAAATGTTACAATTAACAATGACATTTTCAGGAAGCATCGTATTTTATTAATGCTTTCAACGGCGTTTTAAGAAGTGTCATCCTTGAATAATGTCAACAATGACACTTGTGGAAGTATCATCTTTGAACATTTTTTGTTGAAATAATTTGTATAAAATTATCATTCTTAACACTTATGCGAACGCCATCTTTGATTTAATTTTATTAATGACACTTTTAAAAATGTCTTCTTTGTTTCACGTTAACAATGACGCTTATAAAAGCATCATCTTTGAACAATTTCTATTAAAAAATAATATTTTGATTCCATTATTAAAATAACTTATTTCTTATATAATTAAATTTAAAAGACAATTACAACCTATAAAATAAAATCAAATTTTATTAATTAAAATATATCCAAATATTGATATACATGAACCTAGTTTAAATAGTTAATGTAACCACCTATATATATTAATTACACATAAACTTATTAATTATACCAAAATATTTCAATAAGAATTTCTAATTCTAACATAAGAACAAGCATTGGTATCAAGACTACAAAAATAAACCATAATATTTAAAAGCATAGTTCAACCTCCATGGTTTTTGACTTCGCCTTCTTTAACACAATGGTTTCTCTTCTTTTAGCAAACAAGTTTCCTTTGTAACCTGTAAATAAAAATAAGGAAGAGTAGAAAACATCTAAATTATATATACATACAATAAATAATAAGCATAAATGAAAGTATAACTTTCACAAAATTAATTTAGGTTATCAAGTTTGCTTACATGAATTAGCCTCTTATATACATGGATTGTGCTCATTTCAATTCATTATAAGAAAAAAAAAAATTATATTATGAAGTGTTTTCGAAATAAAATATAACAAATTATTCTAATGTAGATAAAAAGCTCTCTATTGTCATCTCTATGTTGCACCTTTAGAGCATTACTTTAAAAAAGACCTCATAAAGAATTCATCAAAGTAAAACTAGACATACAAAATATTTCATTAAGGAGACCAATGAATTGAAACTAAATAAATAAATTCGTACTCTATCAACAAAATACCTTAACTGCAATTTCAACTAACATATTATGCTTTCCCCAAAATAAGGAAAAAAATGTACTTCAATTTTTTATTCAACAACATAGAAGAAATAAATTTTGTTTTTATGAGATAAAATATTGTATTTTTAGTATAAATTAACAGTTAAATTAAATCTTTAATAAACTCATAGACTCTAAGTGAATAAATATGCCTTAAATGCTTATTATAAAGTGTATGTATGAGTTAGGGTTGCTCTGTATGGACATTTAATGGTGACCTCTTAAAGCATTCTTGAATACAAAAATAAGTCCTATAATGCACAATAAAAAAAATGTCAAGGTCCAAACACGATGAAAACCATCATGTTATCACTATGTTATGATCAAAATTTTATCTAATTATAAAAGTAAATAATTAAATTATAAAGTTATAGTACAAATAGAATTCTATCTTATTAGCAGTTAACCCGTTACTCCTAGTTGTCACAATCATTACCTCCTACTCTTGTTCTCATATAGAATGATAGAACGATAACCTTGTTTTTTTTTTTCCTATATTCTTGATAGAAGACCACTTTGTCTAATTAGTGCAACTAATGGCATTGAACAATATGAAGATATATTATTGAAAAATATTGAAAGTTGGATCTCTTGTTTATTAATATTATAAACAAATATTTTAGCAAAGATAGAAAAATACAAACATGTTGAGGAGAACACAAATTTATGAACCCATCTATAGAATAGTCAAACTTTTGTATTTCCCTACTGATATTAGTTGTGGTCAATAATAAGCCATCTAGAGTAACTTTTGGCAATAATTTGATTAATATTTAATACCTAAAACAAAACAAGAACAAGGGATAGTAAGAAATCAAACCTTAACATGCACCTCATCTATGTAGAGGCTACTAATATGCAATGGAGGAGCAACTACTATTATGATGTTATAACAGCTTAAGAGATTTAGACTCATTTAAATTTTAATATGCTAACTACACTATGTAATATAATAGTCAATAAGGAAAATACAACTGACATAATGAAAATAATTAAGAAACCTAATCACAATACTAAATATTAACCAAATATATATTCAACCTAAAAGTTCAAGAAGTAGTTGAATGTTTTTATGAAATAAATGATAGAGAAGTCATGCAATTTTAATAAATTTATTCTAGATCTAAGGAGAAATTAAAAAAATAAATAAATTGTGATTTAGGCTGTGATTCAACCTTGAGGAATGGTAAATTGGGAGCAATAGAATTAAATCAATCAGAATAGAATAGCCGTAGAAATTTCAAAAATAATAAAAATAGTAACAAGAGTTTAATTGTACTCACTTTTCATCACATACTTAGATGGTGGAGTAGAACACTCTATCCCTTTCTATCTTTCACTATTTCTTTCTTTCTCTCTCTTCCAAGCTAGGAAGAGAAGAGTGATCTATAAATAGATAGATAAATATATTAAAAAAGAAAAATTATAATTAATAAATGAAAACATGAAGAAGAGAGATAAGATGTTGTGACGGTGTTTAATATTTCTATTAACATTCAACTAAAATTACAATTCAAGATAGAAAGAAAACATGGAAAATCAATCACTGACACTGTCAAATTCCTAAGCCAAAATTACTGTTGGTACAGTTTAAGTTAGTACTTTGAATCTTTAATGCCCATTCATCTCCTACATCATTAAAACAAGCCAAATAATTGTTGCAACCCCAAATTAAGAAATAGAGAGAAACATCAATTTGTTAAAGTTAATGGAAATTTAATTTGAATTCTTCATTAGTAAAAAAAAAATAAAAATTCTTTACAAGTAATATATTTCCAAATATGATATAACATCAAAAATTAAAAGTGACAAATCATAATACCCCAAAACAATAAGAGGATAAATGAAACATGACATAAACATTAACTAACCCAAAATAAATATTCAACAAGATGAAATTTTACCTAAGCAAAATTAGCAAGGAAAAAGGAGAAGGTAGTTGGGTTGAGAATGGTGACCCTTTATTATACTATGAAAGCAACAATGAATCAACTTCTTCACAAGCATGATGATGTTCAGAAAAAAGCATCTCAAGTTTTGACTTTAAAATTTGAAAGAAAAGCAATTAGTTATGAACATTAAGTTGGGTTTAATCATACTTAATATTATAACTATGAAATTATTATAACTAAGGCAATAGAACTTACTTTTTATTTGGAGTTAGATTTTTTCCAACCTTAATATTTGGAATGAGAAAAAATGGTGTTAGAGATTAGAGGAGTTGAAACAAGGAGCAAATTATTCTCAATAACTCTTAAAGAACCTCATAAAAGTACAAGTTTGAAGAATGAAAGCTTTAAGAAAGGATTTGGATTAGTACAATGTAAGGATCTAAACACATTTAAAGCTTTAAAGAAGATTGGCCAATTAAGTAAATGCGATTTATAGTTATTAGGTTAATGCAAATGAGTTAGTTGGGCACTTACTTGGTTGGGAAAGTGATGAAAAGTATGACTCCTAGTTGGGTAATTACTTGGTTATTTATGAAAAAACTTAATCTTAAATAAATAAATAGTTTTTGTGAGATTTTATATGAAACTTGAGAAATAGTAAGAAAAAGAAAATAAATAATACAAAGGCAATTTCATTTTCTGTTTAGTTGGTTTCAAAGATATAAAGAAAAATTAATGAAATAGAATAAATTTTTTGAGAATTTATACAATTTTAGAGGAAGAAAATTGGAGGATTGTGGTAGAAAAATAAGAATTTAATTTAAATTTTTATTATATTTTTCTTTTTTTGTTTATTTTCATTTTTCATGTTTTTTTTCTCCTTATACTTGGTTCAAATTTTCTGTGAACTAAATCTAAGCATAAAATTTTGTTGATATATATATATATATATATAGTTTGGTAAGGGGTCATTATAAACTCATGGCAAAATTGTTCAAAGGCTAAAAAGGGTCATTGATGAGATGATCTTAGAATCTCATAATAATGTTTGTGAAGGCAGAAAAAATTCTTGATGATGCCCTAGTTGTGAAGGAGTATATCAATTCTAGAAATAAAGAATTTAAGAGAGGTGGGTGGCTTGCAAATTTTTTTTTTATAAGCTAGAAAAATTACATTAATGGCATCTAACATAAAATGCAACAAAGTAAACAACTAGGTGAGATTTCCTGTTATTGGTTTTGGATGAGATGCATTTTAGACAGAAATAGTTAAGTTGGATTAGATTTCCCTTCCTTTTCAGAATCACCACAATAGTAGCACGAGAGCCTAAGACCTTTTGAGTAGGGTAGAAAGTATAGGTCATTGGATAAAAAATTCTGAAACAGGAAGATTCAAGAGAATTCCTAATGAAATTTAGGATATGTAGTGTTTATTCAGAGAAAAAGAATAGGTAGTGCTTGTGTAGCTCATCGGAGAAAATGGGAGAAGGAAGAATGATAGGGAATTTCAGCTTTAATTTATCTATGAAAAAACTAATCACAAAAAGTTACAAAAGTTGCACCTAGAAGGTTTGAAGATTGACTTGAACTTGGATGCTCATTAAGGTCACTAGAGAAGTTCATCATATGGCAATAAGCCAAAATTTCAATGAGCATATCTAAATTAAATAATATGATTTCCCAATTAAGTTTTAACCCTTTGCTATGGCTTATTAGAATTCATTTCATTATAGTACTTTGGAAATAGGCAAGTTGGTGGATATGATCTATAAAATGAAATCCACAAAGCCTCTTTGCATCGATGTTCGCAAGAATGATCTAAAGATTGTGATGGACTTGCTAGCTTTGCGCTAACATTTCTGTTTCCTTCTAGGAATCAAGCAGGATTGAAAATCAAAATTCTTAAATAACTATATCAACCATTGTTTGCTATTAGAAAAATCAGCACTACCAATAAGGTAACACATCACAAGATTCCATATATATATACTAATAAGGTCACTCACATATATTATACTTCAGATATAATCTTCATTAACATTGGAGAAGTGGGAGTGCATCACCTGAATTCGAGATGAAGCCTTCTGCAGCAGTCTTAGAACTTCATAAGCTCCACTGAAGGAGTAGAAAACCTAATACACCTTGAGACCTACAGGAGGCAAAGGCAATAAATGTTTAATCAGAGCATGGTCCATGCATTGGAATCATGAGGCTATGGGCCAAATACCAGAATTTTTATCTGCATCTTGGGCTTGATAAATGGGATTCATTGAAGTGTTTTCCTAAAGGTCAAATACCAGCATAGTCCCACTAATTTGTCTTATTTTTTCTTCATTTAGTCCAAACTATTTATTATAGGATACAAGTGATTCAAGCCCCTTATTCTTATGCTTCTTCACCACCATAGAAAAAATACCAATTATTTTTTTTATATATATAAAGAGAATAGAAGCAATCTCAACAACACCACACATATTCTAATAAACATTCACATCAATTATAGGCCTTTTGGCAAAATTCAAAACTGATTATTGCAATGTTTAACAAGAAAAATGTAAAGACAAAATGGTTGTAGATCTCCAAATTGTGATAGTTTCTCAAAAAACTGAAACTTAAATAGGGCTCCAACCTATCTCTTAATCCCAAATCTCATATATCTAAAGAAATCCATCCATAAGAGACTAGATAAAGAACAAGTAAAAGAAAATTAGAAAGAATTCCATTATGTTTCCTGTTTTATGCATTTTTTTAGGTGTTGGGAATCAACATTGAAATGGGAATTTTACCTTGTGATTTTTGTCACATTCTGGAACACCTAGCTTATGTTTTCCTCTTTAAGAAAGCATTGCAATTGTGTTCTTTTTTTTTTCTTGCCACCAAATTCAAAGAACAGTTGTTTCAGTTTTTATATAAATAACTAATTCCTAATTTCTAGATAGTTTAATTAGTATGGTTGAATGGCATTCTTTTGGCACAAAGCAAAGGTTAATGCTGGAAAATCTTTTGCTTAGAATAGATAAACAGAAGAAAGAGAATCATATTTTGAATGACATTAATAAGTGAATCCCTTCCAATCAGCTATGTACCTATAGGTTTTTTTTTATCTCAAACATTAGCTTTCAAGTGGCCTAACCCAAATCTTACCAATGCTTAACAGATAGGCTCATGTTTTCTTCTTATTGTAAGCCTTTGACCCAATGTTGCTCCTTCCATCCTTTTTTTTCTTAACTAATGTAATCACTTCCAATAATGATATTATAACATTTGAATTTCTCTTACATCTCTACATATGGATGACAAAGAAGATTTTTAAGTGTGTTATGCTAATTTTCTTCTTGTTTAGTCAATAAGGAATTTTTTTTTGTACCTTTTATTTTTTTAAAATTAAAAAAAATTCACATTTAATTTCAAGGGTCTTTGTGGAATCTTCCATGGACATGCACAGACTTCAGAAATGGATTTAGGGAAGGTGAGGAAAATAGTGACCATAGATGGAAATTCGTTGCAAAACATAGGCTCATTATGTTTTTCAGTCAACCAAGAACAAATTTGGAGAGATTTTGAGCAAAAAAAATCAAATGGTAAGACTACAAAATAGCAAGAAAAGCACTACTAGAGATTAAGACTGAAAAATAGTAACAAGAGTACAAGGATAACAAGTAAGCTTCTATCTTTAAAAATAAATAAAAAATATTAGTAACTTTCACATGAAATATAATAATTTTTATATGAAAAGTATGGATTTACCTTATGTAATATTGCCAAGTGCAATAATTTATAAACCACAAAATATAAAACATCTTATTGGAAACTACAGTGGAGACTGGAGATTAAGGAAAATAACTTCCCAGATGAAAATATTGAAATTCATATGTTCAAATGTAGTCTAAATTGCATAACCTCATAAATTTCTCCAAAATTGTCAACAATGGATGTGAACACATAACCCCAGTAAAATGAAGTACGAAAGAAAACCAGAAAATAAAATCTTGATCTGAATGGCCTTACCACATTAAGCTTCACTGCAAAGCCATGGACCCCAACAAAGCACTTGCCTCCATTTCCTTTTTCATCATGTCACTATGGATTGCTATAGAAGGCAAGGGACTAAACACCAATGCCAATGACTATAAATAACAGAATATAGATTCAAATATTATAACTGGCTATCAAGAGTAGAAAGGATCCATGTCCTACCTTGACAGAAGCTTCAAGTTTCATTCTCCTTTCATGTTGCACAGTATGAAATGAATCATAATAGGGTATTTTTGAACAACCACAACATGAATCCAAGGGTGGAAAGATAGGTAATACATAATAGATATTAGTACATTGTTTAAATTCATGGTATCCTGTACACAAGATTTTGAAAATTCCAAACGCTGTGTGTCATTGTTGTGCATTATTCGGAATGGAATTTGAATTAGAAATGATAACCCAATGCCAAATTGAAGTGCATAGCCTGACAAAGTGGTAAACACAATTCGGTATCCGATCAAAAACATGAACCTCTATTAAATGAAGGTCTTTTCACCTTCCAAAGTGTGATTATCAACTAGTAATGCAGATAAAATCCCTCATAGCAAACTGGCCATCATATTTTGAGATAAACACAAGATAGTTAATTGATGATTAAATATTTCTAGCAAGCATAAAGTAGCAATACCACAAAGGGAAGCCTTCAACTAGATGAATAACTCTCAAGGAGGCTCTGTTCCAGATACTATGCACAAAATTGCAACCAAAATTAGCTTTAAAAAAATAAAGAAAGAAAAACAACAGTTCAATGGGAAAAACAACATGTGAATTTACCAATAAAAAAGACTCCATTGTATACCATACAAGACTTACCAAACATCCCTTTTACTTAATGACATAGAAGATAAATCAGCAACAGAACTGCCACACCCCCAACTAAGTTGGAAACTTGGGAATTCAAGTCAAGAATCATGATACAAGTAGGAATTGCCACTATAGTGATGATAGAAATTTGATACATTTTCAAATCCTAAAAGGATCTTCTACATGCAGAGGATTATTCATCCATAAAAATATGAAAATTTGCAGCTTTGTTTCCACAAAAATGCAAAAACTCATTCCAAACAACCAACCCTTCAAGTCACAAATTCACGATCCACGGAGTCCCAATTTCTGAAATCTTTCCAATTAAAATTTTTCACTTTTGCTAAAACTTTTTACCTTCCACAATAAGATTTCTAATTTCCATGCCTATGCTACCTCCAGTGACCATCATCTCCATAAAGCTTCATTTTCTTCCAACCCATGGACTCCTCTATCTGGATGGTCCTTTGATTCGAACTACGTACATTGACCCCCAAAATAAATCTTCCTAACCAGATGTAGATCAGATTCGAGTTGGTCTAAGAACAGAAACCTTCACATTTTCTGGCTGCTTAACAGAAGAGATCGGAGCAGGATCTTGAAAATGAAAACCCCCAAACAGCTCGGCTACTCAGCAACTACACGTCGTTGTTTCACGATGTGATATATCACCCCAATATTGTCTCCCACCTCACTTTTGATTTCGTTGCCACTCAAATCTATGAGATTCCATTACCGACAGGTTAAGAATAGTTGTAGATTAGAGTCTGAATATAGTACTCTTCCAAAGGTTAAGGTTTTTCAATAGAGAGAGAAAGCTTAGGGGTTTCAACGAGAGTGAAGGCCTAGGGTTTTCAATGAGAGTGAAGGTTTAGGGTTTTTTACGATCTGAGGGTTTAGGTCTTTGAAGGGTTTCAATACTCACAACTAGTCTTCTAAGGCTTGTCGGGGTGCTAAATTTGTCTTTTGATAGGTGCAGCGAATCATATGGAAGTAATGGGAAATATATTACATTCTATGTAAGAAAGAAAATGACGTTTTTTTAGCGCCAAGGACGCCTATTGAAATGTGTATACAATGATGCTTAAAATAAGCGCCAACGTCTTTAAACTTTTACAGTTCAATGACGCTTATAGAGGCAACGTAGTAAACAAGCGTCAACATTTTAGTATATCTAACTAAATAATGATGCTTTTTAAAAAACGCCAAGGATAAAAGCATCCTTGTTTTGTTTTTTTTGTAGTAGTGGTTGTATCATACAACTATAAAGCCTATTGAATCATATGTTGTTGTGAATGAGAAGCTCAACGACCCAAAATTTTTTGTCCTTTGGCATGACAGGCTAGGTCACCCAGGGTCTTCAATGATGTGTCGAATAATCGAACACTCACATGGGCATCCACTAAAGAACCAGAAGATTCTTTTGCCCAATGAATATTCATGTGCTGCCTACTCATAAGGTAAATTGATAGTCAAACCATCTTTTACTAAAGTCATATCTGAGTCACCAGTCTTTTTAGAAAGAATACATGGGGACATATGTGGGTCTATCCATCCACCATGTGGATCATTCCATTATTTTATGGTCTTAATAGATGCTTCTACTAGGTGGTCACATGTTTGTCTCCTTTCTACATGTAACATTGCCTTTGCTAGACTCCTTGCACAAATAATCAGATTACGAGCACAATTTCCAGATTATCCAATTAAGACAATACGTCTTGATAATGTTGGCGAATTTGCTTCTCAAACATTCATTGACTATTGCATGTCAGTAGGGATAAATATTGAGCATCCTGTTGCTCATACTCATACCCAAAATGGTTTAGCAGAATCCTTCATCAAACGTCTCTAATTAATAGCTCGACCATTACTAATGAAAACCAAATTACCTACTTCCGTCTGGGGACATGCTATTATGCATGCTGCAGCTTTAGTCTGTATTCGACCTACAACTTACTATGAATACTCCCCTTCACAACTTGTGCTTGGAAAACAACCAAATATCTCTCACTTACGAATCTTTGGTTGTGCAGTATATGTACCAATTGTACCTACACAACGCACTAAAATGGGTCCCCAACGAAGACTTGGGATTTATGTAGGTTTTGATTCTCCATCTATCATAAGATATCTTGAACCTTTGACAGGCGATGTTTTTACAGCCCGCTTTGTGGATTATGATTTTAATGAGAGTGTTTTCCCGTCATTAGGGAGAGAAAAATCGATTCTTGAAGAACGACAAGAAATTAGTTGGAAGGCATCTACTATGACCCATCTTGATCCTCGTACAAATCAATGTGAACTAGAAGTTCAAAGGATCATTCATTTGCCAAATCTTGCAAATCAATTACCAGATGCATTCATTGATACAAAGAAAGTGACAAAGTCACATATCCCGGCTGCAAATACTCCAACACGAATTGATGTCCCTATAGGACAGTTAAAAAATGAATCTAAGATACGCCTGAAGCGTGGTAGACCTGTCGGCTCAAAGGATGTAACACCCCAAAAGAGGAGAACCCAAGAAAAACTTGGCACTCTAGAGGAGACTAACAAAATGACTGGTCAGTTTAAAATTGATAAATCTATAGCCCTAGAAGAGGCACAAATAATGCAGAAAGCCCTTGAAGAGGCACATATTGAATAAGAAACCCCTGAAGAGGCACATATTGAACAAGAAGCCCCCGAAGAGGCACATATTGAACAAGAAGCCCCTGAAGAGGCACATGTACCTGAAAATTGTGAGATCTCAGTAAGTTATGTACACACAGGAGAAAAATCGGATCGAAATAATATTGTTATTAACAATATTTTTGCTTTCCAAGTGGCCTCTGAAGTCATAAGAAATGATGAAGATCCCAAACCACGAAATGTGGAAGAATGTCGACATAGAAATGATTGGCCAAAATGGAAAGAAGTCATACAGGAAAAGTTAAACTCATTAACAAAACAAGAAGTTTTTGGACCTGTAGTCCAAACACCTGAAGATGTAAAGCCTGTTGGGTACAAATGGGTATTTGTACGAAAGCGGAATGAGAAAAATGAGATCATAAGATATAAAACGCGATTAGTAGCACAAGGTTTCTAACAGAGACTTGGTATTGACTACTAGGAAACATCTTCTCCCATCATGGACGCAATTACATTTCGTTTCTTAGTTAGTTTGGCAGTCTCAAAAGGACTGGATATGCATCTCATAGATGTTATTTTAGCATATTTATACGGATCCATGGATAATGATATATACATGAAAATCCCTGAAGGATTTAAATTGCCTGGAGCAAATAGTTCAAAGCCTCATAGCATGTACTCAATCAAGTTACAACAATCCTTGTATGGATTAAAGCAATCTGGACGCATGTGGTACAATCGCTTTAGCGAATACTTGCTAAAAGAAGGGTATGTGAGTAACCCTATATGCCCATGCATCTTCATTAAGAAATCAGAAACCGGATTTGCAATTATTGTAGTGTATGTTGATGTCTTAATCTTGTTGGAACTCCTGAAGAGCTCACAAGAACAACAAATTAATTGAAAAAGGAATTTGAGATGAAAGATCTTGGAAAAAAAAAATTGTCTCGGCCTATAGGTCGAGTATTTTCCAAATGGAGTTTTAGTACATCAATCAACATACATTAAGAAAGCTTTGAAGCATTTTTATATGGATAAAACGCATCCTTTAAGTTCTCCAATGGTTGTCCAATCACTTGATGTGAAAAAATGACCAATTTCGTCCTTGCAAAAAAGATGAAGAGTTACTTGGTCTTGAAGTACCATATCTTAGTGCTATTGGTGCACTTATGTATCTTGCCAATTGTACACGTCCAGACATTGCTTTTTCTGTCAATTTATTAGCAAGATACAGTTCCGCTCCAACTCGAAGACATTGGAATGGTGTCAAACATATATTGCGTTATCTTCACAGAACTACTGATATGGGTTTATTTTACTCAAGAGAATCAAAGCAACAATTGCTTGGATATGCAGATGCAGGATATCTTTTAGATCCATATAAAAGTAGGTCACAAACAGGGTATGTGTTTAATTGCAATGGTACTGTTATTTCATGGAGATCTGTCAAACAAACAATGGTGGCCACATCATCAAATCATTAAGAAATACTGGCAATTCATGAAGCAAGTCGCGAATGTATATGGCTAAGATCTATGATCCAACATATTCGGGAATCATGTGGACTCTCCTCTATCAAAGGTGACCTAACAATATTATTTGAAGATAATGTTTCATGCATTGCACAAATAATAGGGGGTTATATTAAAGGAGATAGAACTAAACACATTTCACCAAAATTCTTTTATACACATGAACTCCAGAAGAGTGGTGAAATTGATGTGCAACAAATACGCTCAAGTGATAATCTAGCAGATTTATTCACAAAATCATTGCTAACCTCAACATTCAAGAAGTTAATACCAGGATTGGAATGCGTCAACTCAAGGATATCGATATGAGGGGGAGTATGTTTGTAAAAGGGTGTTAGTGTACTGTACTCTTTTTTCCTTCATCCAGGTTTTGTCCTACTAGGTTTTACTGGCAAAGTTTTTAACTAGGCAGTCTTAATATACCAAGAAAAGAATATTGTTCTCTTTTTCCTTCACTAAGTTTTTCCTATAGGGTTTTTTACTAGCAAGGTTTTAATGAGGCATATTCTTCAATGTGGTGGACATCTAAGGGGGAGTGTTATAACTGAAGTAATGAATGCCACCACATTAATGTTAATTAAGTATTATTTATGACTTCCATTAATACTTATTAATGGAAACCATTAATGTTATTTATGAGTTTCATTAATATTCATTAATGGGGATATTAATGGAAGCCATTTGGAATGCTTATAAAAGGGTTTCCCATCTCCTGTAATATACATCCCGAGAGAAAAAAAAAAAAAAGAAATTCTCTTCCGCTCATTCTCTCTCCCTCTTTCTTTCATTTTCTCAACTCTTTTCTCTAATTTCTTCTTCCCTATTATATATCAAAAAAAGATATACTTCATCTCTATTACTTTGATTTGCATTGTATTTATCCTTGTTTTCAAACAATAATATATTTATTTTAATAAATTAATAGTATAAAAATTGGTGGTGAATAACATATTTTCAGAACCTAATGTTTGATTGCCAAATAGAGTATGAGAAAGTTTGGAAGAGGCTTACTAGGGGAGCATAGGACATGGAGGCCCATAGAGGTCATCTCCATCTTCATCTCCCGGCCATGTGGTGCCAAAGGAAAGCTGCATCCGCCATCTTTCTCATCTTCCTTATATTCTAGACTAAACCCACACTTTTTCACCTCACCATCACCATCTGGACCAACAAATTCAAAGGAAGCCACCACATTGTTGCTCAGCTTTCTAAAGCAAGGCTCCCGGCCTCTATTCGAGCAAGAGATCCATACCCAAGCCACGTGTGATCTGACTCAATAAATCTGAGTTCTTCAGATGGAGTACAAAATGAATGCATTTCAATGTACACATAACAATGTTGACTCTGAACACAATGTAAGCGGAGGGCTGCAAGTTTTGTACCCTTGAAGTTGAAAACAACACAAAAAGCCACTCCCATCAACTTGCTATTATACCAATGTGGAGACAGCTCTATATTTACCGAACACCCTACACTCTGGTGGATGAATGACTTTAGAATCCTACTTCCAGGAACAAAAACATCATATCCAGTGAATGGAGCAGTGGTCACCCGCATCTGAGAAAATAGTGTAGAATAAGTATTCAAACTTTGCAGATTATTTTGTGGGATTATATTTATTCATAAGATTTTTTAAAAAAAAAAAAATTATGCAAATACTTTTTGTCCTATACAATCCCAATGTACAAAAACATACCGGATTTGGCTCCAGAAATTTTGGTATTGATGACAAAAGCTGGATTCCCTCTAATATAGCTCCCACAATGTCACTGCATTGATTCTCTACTAGTCTAAAGAAACTAGTAAAATTAAATCCGAGACTCCCGAACCTCTTGGACATGTATGCACTTGATGGACATGAAAAGGTTTCCAATGATGTGCAACCGTAGGCATTTAAATTTTCAATACTTGATGGAAGCGGCAATGGTTGAAGACTCTTGCAGTATTCTATTATGAGACTTTGGAGCCAAGAAAGTCCACTGAGGCTAGCAGGTATGGTAATGAAACTGTTTCTACTTAGGTCTAAGCATTCCAATGAGGGCAAGGACCCAAGATTATGGGGCAGTGCTCTTTCAGATAGGTTGCAATGGGTTAGATTTAACACTTTCAAGGAGTGTAAACGTGAAAAAGAAGGCAATCACAATCCTTGTGTAGGTGATGAGAGATGGCTTAGATTTAACAATTTCAAGGTGTATAAACATGAATAGGAAGGCAATCGCAATCCTTGTGTTGGTGATGAGCGGAAAGAGAAGACCGGACTCCTTGACTTTGATTCCCCTCCCTTACATCCTGCTAATGATAATACTTGAAGGTTTGTCAAATGGGTAATTGATTACTACCAAAAAGTGCTATTTTGTAGACCTAATTATAATGGTTTTAAGCACCTTTGAGTAGTAATCATATTCATTTAATCCAATTAATTCATTAAGGTCCTTAGTAATTGGTTTTAACCATTTTGTGGCAAGTTTACATGTTTTTATCAGCTTATGAATCAATTCAAGCATGCCAAATGATGGAGGAGCTACTTGGACAAGTTAAAGCAAGGATTTTGGAAGTTTACAGGCTTAATTTCAAGTGGAAACATGAGCACAAACAAAGGGATAGCCATTTCGCAAGGCAAAGCAAAGTACCTTGCCAAAATGCAATTTTCGCAAGGTCAAAATGCACCTTGCCAAATTTGACAAGGTAACCTTTTACCTTGCCAAAATTTCGCAAGTAACCTTTTACCTTGCCAAATTTCCTCTATTTCTCCACGCACGCACCACCGACTTCCCAGATATTTTTAGCTTGATATTTTCTCGTGTAAATTCCTTTTGTAACCTTGTATTCAGCTGACATAAGGCTTTATCTTGTAATTTTGCTATATATAGAGGTGCACAACGCCTCCAAAAGAATTATTGAGGGATCGATCCTCTGTACATTAACTTAGAAATATATAAAGCTTTGTTTTTCTCTCTTCTCCTGTTCTTCCCCATTTTTATTTTCTTAGTAGCCAAACAGCCTCTGAGGACTTTTCCTCTGAGGACTTTTCCTCAGAGGATGATTGGCTAAAACTTTTAGTTTCTCAAAGTATGGATGCTATGTGATGGCTTGGATGCAATCCCATGGAAATTTCTCGCACCTGGAAGGTAAGGTAGTCGTTTTTCATTAATGGTTCATTAATGTAAAGTTTGGTTTTTATTTCCTTTGGACAACTTCCAACGGCCAAATACTTGATAAGCTTTTGGATTTCTACCCATTAGTTATCTCCTATGAGCTATTGGAATGTGAGGTTTTCAATTCCAAGTTTTGCATTAATCCGTTAGAACCAATTTCAATGGCCATTGAAAGGTGAGTTTATCACCTGGAATTGACTTTGAGTTGCCAATATTTGGTAAGCTTTTTGGCTTTAGACCATTAGTTATCTCTTACGAGCCATTCAAAGAAAGTCTAAGGTGAATAACCATTGATGAAATTCACTACCATCTGTTTTTCCATTTTAAAGATTAAAACTTGATTTGCTAAATCCATACCGGTCGGGAAGCAAGCATCACCATAGTTGCAACCCCAACGCGAGGAGCCTATCCTGAGATTTCCAATTTGCATAGAGCCAGAGCATAGCTATCCTATCTTTGAGGAAACTTGTTTTTACACCCTTTCATTTTAGTCTTTAATGTTAGCTTAGATTAGTTTAAATCTTTCCTAAAAACATTTACATCTTCTTTTAAAGCTAACATCCATAAGAAAATCAACCTATTTTCCTAATTTGAATATCACTAGTGTTGGCGAAAACCCTTCCCAGTGAACGATCCTAGAACCACTATGCTATAGTATCTTGGCTACTTTAGTAATAGTATTTAAGGTATAAATTTTGTTGATACGCCTTTAAAGCTAAGCTACCATGAGTCGCATCAAATGGAGTCGTTGCCGGGGAAGGTGCCACAAGCACAGTGAAGCAACCATTAAGGGTAATTTGTGATCTTCATCACAAGTTTGGTGAGTTTTCTTATAATTTTTTTTTAGTTTAGTTTTGATTTAGTTAAATTTTTTTCTTTTATTTTTGTTTTAATTTCAATTTGTGCATTCCTTGTTGGATTCGAGACCAAGAGGGAACCCTGGTACAAGTTGAAGAAAAGAGCCTTAGTTGAATATCATTTTTTTTAGAAATGGAAATTTCACATGAAGATCAAAGCTCTCAACATCAACCGAAGGACAAATTCGCATACCTATCCATGAGAGATCGGATTGAATTAGGGAAAAGGCAAGTTCAACAAAGCCAATGGGGTAGTAAGTATGCTTTGAATGGAGATGATTCATATGAGCATACGGTAGGGGAGTGCCCTACCATTCCAACTGTGAGAGACATGTGTGGTTACCAAAGCTCCTACACCTCAAGTTGGAATAACCATCCCAACCTTACAACCCAACCTCAACCTCAACCATCAATGAGTACATCTTCATTGGAGCAAGCCATTTTGAAGATAAGCAAAGTCATGGAGGACTTTGTAGGTGAGCAACAAAAGATCAACTCTCATCTTAATGAAAAGATTGATAATTTGGAGAGTTCAATAAATGTAAGAATGGGGGGGGGGGGGGGGTTTATAATGATCTATCACTAAGGATAGAAAAAGTTCAAGACTCCATTGAGAAGCTCACCAATCTCGACATAGCAAGGGGGAAAATGAAGCTTCCTCCTCAACCCCACCATAACCTTCAAGGAACCAATGCAAAAAGATCAAGGAAAGTGTTGAAGATCGACACTTTGTGGGGGATTGCTATGACACTCTATGGACCAACCTTCCATTGAAAATCATAAGGTTCAAGATGATAAAGGGTTACCTGAACCCTTTAAAGCATCCACTTCTCCAGGGAAGAGAAGAGAAATGAATTCCCTTGGACCAAATGGGAAAGATGCCAATTTTGTTTGGGATTCAGGGGGAATTCAGCATGAAGTGGGTGTGTGAGTGAGGATGAGCTAAATAGTTCATCTTCTTTTTGGGGTACATGCTATCAGCTTCATTTTCATTCTATGCTTTCTTTAAATTTATGTATGTTTTATTTTGAATTCTTAGCTTTAATTTAGTTTTAATATGTTTTTAAGATGAGTTTTGAAGTGTTCATGCAGGTACGATACTTGCAAAAATCGAAATGGAGGTGAAACAGAGGAAACAGGGGAGCCAAAATGCATAAGCAAAGCTCTCAGTAGAATTTCGCACCATGAACACACTCAGTGCAAATTTTTCGCACAGTGACAGTGCATGGTGCGAAAAGGAATTTCTATACAGTTTGGAAAGCCAAGCCTCCCGGGATGCTATCTTCGCACCTCAATTACCAGTGCGAAATGATTTTCAAGCTAATTTCTAAAACAAAGGCTCTCGGAAGGCCTTTTTTCTTGAATTCCATGTTTTTCCAAGTTTAAACATTCATGAATGCATTTCCAAACCTTTTGTTTTCAAATCCAAACCCAATTTCTTCCAAAAACAAACACCATTCTAAGCCAAAAATACTATTCACCTTCTTCCACAACCTCCATAACCGCACACCACCATTCTTAATTCTCCACCCTTCACCAATTTTCTAGTTTTCTCCCATTAGAAACCTTCCCTTCATCCATTCTAAGCCTTAGGAACCCAATTTTATAAATCTCATCCATCCAAAACTTTTTAAAAATTCGAATTTCAAAACCATTCCATGCATGGCCGTCCACTTTGATTTTCATTTTCCATCATTTAATTTTGTTTTTCATCATTTAAAAACTACCCAAACACCTTAGGAATCTTGTTTACAGCCTAACCATACTTCTAAAAACCATTTTTGAATTTTTTCCCAAAACTTGGAAAACACACAGTCGAGCTTCAAAGGAGGTGAACAGTGACTATGCCAATTTTGGCACTCACTGTGCACTCCTCCTTTGTTTTCCCCTGTTTTAGCAAAAAAAAAAATCTCCAATTTTAACACCCCTCCAAGCTACATTCAAATGTCATTACAACTTATATGAGTATACCATCATGGCATGGACCCTTTGAGCTTTGTCCTCAGCTGCTCAAAGTAGGGCCCACTCATCATTTTTGTAAATATTTAGTATAAATTCCTCTCATTCAATTTTTGAATTTTGAAACAAGTGGTTCAACCTTCTCAACTCCAAGTCCACATCACATGAGATACCACTTCCTTCCTCCTTATTTTCGATTCAAACATTGAGGACAATGTTCATCTCGGTTGGGGGAAAGATTTAGGAAGTAAGTATTAAGTTTAAAATTTTTAATCCATATTACTTAGTCTAAATTAGCCTACATTTTTGTTTAAATTTTTAAATTTTGCTTTAAACTACATGATATTAAGGATTAACTCTTCAAAATTAAATGAGAGAAGTCGAATTTCAAACTTATTACATGAGTCTTAGAGTTTAGTGTTATGCTCTTCTAAAGTTGATGACATTGTTGAAACTCCCATTGCATGCAAAACTTATCTCTCCACCTTAAGCTATTCGCACACCATAATTAGATTCCGGTATAAGATGTGAACTATCTCACCGCTAAGATTGAGAAATTCATAATTTACACTTTAACCTCTCTTAGTGTTGGGACACCTCATAAGACCAATGTGTCTTTGAAAAGAAGAAAAAAAAAGAAAAAATTATATATATAGAATTAACTTCTTTGTTTTGCCTTAAACCTGAGCATTTCTGAAGGGTGTGAAAGCCTTTAAGCCTGGTGCCCTAAGCCTTTATTGTTGGGAAGTCACCGATCACTGCTTGTTACATGGGTGAATTGGTTAACTTTAGTAAGTTAAAAGAATTGTGAATAAGAGGTGGTTCCTTAGCCTATGCAAAGATGGTTAATTTTTCAGCTTAAAGAAAGACTTAGGTTAGGGAGATTTGATGTTATCCATACTATCTCGGAAGCTAATCACATTAACACTAGCTTTTATGGAGAATTTGCTTTGGATCTTTTGAGAGTGGAAATTCTTTGATGCTTAAAAGCATAATATCCAATCTTTGTACTCTATGATCAAGTGAATTCTTTGACAACTCTATATTAGGTTGAGTTTCACATCTTATTATCTGGATGTCCATCTTGACACTCATATCATTTTTTGAGTGATTTGCATGATCCATTTTACGTAATTATTACAGTTACTTAGTTGTTTATCTCTCCATTGAATTAAGGCTAGCAATGAGTCGGCTTGGGGGTGTGATTACTACCAAAAAGCTGCTATTTTGTTAGACCTAATTATAAATGGTTTAAGCACCTTGAGTAGTTAATCATATTCATTAATCCATTAATTATTAAGGTCCTAAGTAATTTGGTTTATAACCATTTATTGGCAAAGTTTTACATGTTTTATCAGCTATATGAATCAATTCCAAGCATGCACAATATGGAGGAGCTACTTGGGACAGTTAAATTGCAAGAGATTTGGAAGTTTACAGGCTGAATTCAAGTGAAACACGGAGCAACAAACAAAAGGATACCATTCGCAAGCAAGGCAACTAGTACCTCTGCCAAATAATTTTCGCAAGGAGTAAAAAGCCCTTGGCCAAATTTGGCAAGAGTGAATTTACTATGCATCGAAAATATGGCACTCGCATCTATGAGTAATTCACCTTGCGAAATTTCGCAAGGTAACCTTTTTACCTTGCCAAATTTCTCTGTTTCTCCATGCACGCACCACCAATCCCCAGATATGTTTAGCTTGATATTTTCTTCGTGTAATTCCTGTAAACCTTGTATTCAGCCGACATAGGCTTTATCTGTAATTTTGCTAATATATAGAGGTGCACAACGCCTCCAAGAATTATTGGGGAATCGATCCTCTTACATTAACTTGGAAAATATATAAAAGCTCTGTTTTTCTCTCTTCCATGTTTTCCCCATTTTATTTCTAGTAGCCAAACAGCCTCTGAGTTTTCCTCAGAGATGATTGCTAAAACTTTTTAGGTTTTCAAATATGGATTTATGTGAGGGCTTGATGAAATCCATGGAATTTTCGCACCTAGGAACGGTAAGTAGCGTTTTTCATTAATGGTTCATTTAATGCAAATTTGGTTTTTATTTCCTTTGGCAACTTTCCAACGGCATACTGATAAGCTGTGATCTATTCCATTGTTATCTCCTACGAGTATTGGAAGGTGAGGTTTTCAATTCCGAGTTGCATTAATCCGTTAGACAATTTCAATGGCCATTAAAGGTGAGTTTAACACGCTGGAATGACTTTGAGTGCCATATTTGGTAAGCTTTGGCTTTAGACCATTAGTTATCTCTTACGAGCCAGTTCAAAGGAAGCTAAGGTGAATAAACCATTGATGAAATTCACTATCAATCTGTTTTGCCATTTTAAAGGATTAAACTTGAATTGCTAAATCCATACCGGTTCAGGACAAGCATCACCAATAGTTGAACCCCAAACGCGAGGACCTCTGCTGTAGGATTTTCCAATTCTGCATAAAAAAGAGCC
>JBAPGN010002932.1:0-41613 GCA_037355405.1 Vitis amurensis
TTAGGCTCAAATGAATTCTAATGCTGTCAAGAATTCTTCTTGGAATGTCTCATTGCCTGCTTCCACCAATGTGTTCAAATTGATGAATGGTAGTTTTTCATTCATACTTTCTTTCGTTCATGTACAAAGTATATATAGAGGTAATCACCATTCTAAGAATGGGAAAAGGATGATACAAGGAAAGAATAATATAAGGAAATAACACTAATATCCTAATATCCTCAACTTTCCTAATATCTCAATATTCCTAATATCTCAATATTCATAATATCTTAACTTTCCTAATATCTAAACACTAAATGATATAAGGAAATAATGATATAAGGAAAACATTCCTAATATCTCAACACAATGTTGCTACCAAACAACCACAATCTCATCGGTTCTTCAATCAACAACCTCACTCTTTGTCTCAATAACGTACATCCAACCAACCTCAACCAATGACTACCTCAAATACTTCGAATCACACCCCTCATCCATATAAGGGGGCTTGTCAATTGTGTGGCGTTCAAGGACACTCGGCAAAAAGATGTCCATCATTTAGATATGTTACCAATCAACATCATGGTGTTCTACCCAATTACAATTATCACCCCTCTTCATCACAAACACGTGGCAACTCAACCAACTATTGTCTCTCCAAATTGGCTCTTGGATTCTAGTGTCTCCCACCACATATCTAATGATCTTCAGAATCTATCTTTGCATTCTGACTATGCTGGCCCAGACGACATAATTATTGGTGACAGTAAAGGTCTAGAAATCACACAGCTATTACAAGTTCATCTCATTTACAAATTATTTACTCAAATGTTTGGAGTTCTCCCATTGTATCAAATGATAACTTTAAATACTATGTTATCTTTGTCGACCACTTCACCAAATATGTCTGGTTATTTCTACTTCAAAATAAATCTAATGTTTACGATGTTTTTGTTCAATTTAAAGCTCTAGTTGAAAACTACTTTAGTTCCAAAATAATTCAAATCTATTCTGACAATGGTGGTGAATTTCTAGCATTAAAATATTATTTTGCTCTTGTTGGCATTACTCATCTCACCACCCAACCTCACACTCCTGAGCATAATGGTTACTTCGAACGTCATCATAGACACATTGTCAAAATCGGACTCATCCTTCTCCATCATGCATCCATGCCTACTTCTATTTTGCTCTTTGCCTTTCAAGTCGCAATCTATCTTATTAATCGAAAACTTAAACCAAACCTCTCATTCTTCTCTTCCTATGAGAAATTATTCAATCACAGACCTAATCTTGACGAATTATGAGTGTTTGGTTGTCTTTGTTATCCTTGGTTACGTCCATAAAATGACTACAAACTTCAATCCAAATCTCGTCCATCTGTCTTCTTAGGTTACTCTCTTACACAAAGTGCGTACCTTTGCCTTGATCAAGTTTCCCACAAGTTATTCACCTCTTGTCATGTCACCTATATCAAGACAGTGTTCCCATTTTCTTTAATTACCGAGAAACCTCCACCCACCACAGTCCCACCTATTTCATTCCCTCCCATGTCAATTCTCTCATCACAGGACAATACAATCTTAGATACCACTCTAGTTGAGCATTTGACCATTCATGATACCACTCTTGCTGGTCAGTTAATTATATTATCCCCCAATGTTGAGACTACACAACCCCAACCTACTTCCTCTCCAAGTCCAATCTTGTTTTCAATCCCACATCCTGCCCCTTCCCTCATTCCACCCACTCGACCCCCTACCCTCAACACCCATCCCCTGGTTACAAGATCCAAGAATAATGTCTTCAAATCATCCACCAAGTATGCTCTTGTCTTTACCACTCCTGATGTTGCACCTACCTGTGTTACCCAGGCTCTAAAACTTCTTGAGTAGTGTTAAGCTATGTTTGAAGAATTTGATGCTCTTCTTCATAATGGCACATGAGAGTTGAATCCTTCTACTAAGTCACAGAATCTAGTTGGTTGCAAATGGATTTTCCGAATCAAATGCAATCTTAATGGCTCTATTGCTCAATAAAAGACTTGTCTTGTCTCCAAGGGTTTTCATCAACGCCTTGGTATTGACTATGCTGAGACATTCAGCCCGATTGTGAAACCTACTACTGTTCAACTCATTCTTAGTCTTGTCTTGTCCTCTGATTGGTCACTTTTGCCAACTTGATGTGAACAATGCTTTTCTTCATGGGACTCTTGCCGAAAATGTGTTTATGGCTTAACCACCAAGGTTTATTGATCCTCAGTTTCCAAGCCATGTGTGTCATCTTAAGAAAGATATTTATAGCCTCAAACAGGCACCACGTGCCTGGTATCAAGAATTGAAGCAATTTCTACTCTATCAAGGGTTTGTGAACTCCAAGTCTAACACTTCATTGTTCATCCATAAGAAGTCTATTTACCATTTTCCTACTTGTGTATGTTGATGATATTATTATTACTGGCAATGATGATGGTACTCTTAATCGTTTTGTTCACACACTTGCTACTTGGTTCTCCATTAAAGATTTAGGTGTTCCATCTTATTTTTTAAGGGTTGAAGTTATTCCAAGCTCATCTAGTCTCTTTCTTTCTCAACACAAATATGTTTTAGATCTTTTGGAGCGCACAAAAATGATGGATTCCAAGTCAGTCACAACTCCTATGTCAACTTCTCAGATACCTAGCCTTATGGATGGCACATCCTTGACCGATTCGATTGAGTATCAATTTATTGTTGGTGGTCTTCAGTACCTCTCCTTCACTCAACCAAACATTGTTTTGTGGATTAATAAACTCTCTCAATTCATGCATAGACCGACTACCACTCACTAGTTGGCACTCAAACATCTTCTATGTTATCTTAAAGATACAACGCATCATGACTTGTTTCTTCAGAAATGATCCCCTCTTAGCCTTCATGTCTTCTTCCGATGTAGATTGGGCTAGGTTCCTCAACTGAGGCAAAGTATCGTGTTGTAGCTGCAACTTCTTCCAAACTTCTTTGGTTTAATTCCCTGTTACTTGAGTTGGGTGTTTCAGTTCCCAAACCCATGCCAATCTATTGTGATAATGTTGGTACCACCTACTTATGCGCCAACCCGATTTTCCATTTTGGATGAAGTATACTGCTATTGATTTTCATTTCATGCGTGACAAAGTTCAAGATGGCACTCTTCGCGTGTCTCATGTTGCTTCCGCCGATCAACTTGTTGATGCCTTAACAAAGCCACAATCCTTAGCTCGTCTACAACACTTGTGCGTCAAGCTAGGCATTCAATCGAAGTCTATCTTGAGGGGTCATGATAAGGAAAATGGTTCATTTGAAAGTCAACTTCAATCTCTATCAAATCCTCTGTGATCAGATCTCTATATTTCAGTAATATGTACAACTAATCTCCTATATTTGCTTTGGTAACCAACCATGTATAATTCCCTTTATTGTGGAATTAATTTGGTAAGTTTGTAATGGCAACTAGGTTGTATATTGTATGTATACTTATCGCCTTGATTTATAGAAAGAACAATCTTTAACTCTCAAAGCATGTATCATCTCTAGTTCCTGCTTATCAGTACAGTTTGGCTCAAGGAATTTTACACACCCATTTGTCTAATTATATTGATATTAAATCAAGTCTGGAGCAACGATACTTATGAGAGTGTGGAGCATAGGGTGATGGTGAATTCAGAGAAGGAAAGGTTTTTTTATTCTGTTCTTTTTCAATCCTAGGCACTGTGTTTAGGTGTAGCCCTTAGAGGAGAAAGCGCAGTAATTTCAAGAAGCTTGATGTGGAAAACATCCAAATTTCTCATTTCAAGGCATCAAAGTAAAAGAGTCAGTAGGACATTATCTATCTTTAATCAAGAAGAGCTTGTTTTAGCTCTTTGTAGTTCACCATGCAGTATATAGGATAAGTACATGGTGAATTTAGAGGTTTGGTGTGAAAATAATAATGTAATTTGTTGGATAAATAAGAAGCAATGCCTGCTGCATTAATGGAATAGTCATTTTCTTCCTATACTACGAAGAGAATTATTAAGATCAAAGGATCCTAAAGAAGCATATAGCACCATTAATTTATGAGGAAATTATTACAATCACCAATAATTTATGAGGAATTTGACAGTCATGGGAAAGGTTAATCCGACATTCATCAAACACTCAAAACAGAGGCCAAACTCATGCTACCACCAAAACTTAAAGCGATGGATACAATTAATGTTGGTGGGTAGTGTTCATGTCATATCAAATTAAATTTAGATACTCTGACTAAATAAGTCAACACAAATATAACATGAATAATAATTGAGTTAACAGTTTAAACCCAAATACGGCTTAATTATTAAACATATAACAAGTTGAATAATTTATTTAATAGTCTGGTTGAGTAGATCTTATTGAAGTCGATATAATTAACTTTTTAATTTAATTGTTTTAGACTCAATTGATTATGATTATGTTAATACATAATTATTAAATAGATGTATTTAAGTCAAATTTGTGTTGCAGGCCTTAATCCAAAAAACTTCTTTATTAGAGGAATCATGCCAGTCAACACAGCTTTGACCAATTCAAATGAGTGAAAACATCATGTTTTAGTCAGATTGAGGTATCAAGCGTGACCAAGCCTACCCCAAAGTACCTTCAACCCGCCATGGGAAAGGTTTGGCTAACATTTTTATATGTCCAAAAACCTTTACTGCATAACTTATATTAATTGAAAGATACATCTCAAGATTTGCAGTAGCAAAACCAAAAATGGCAAAAACAAATTGAGATCAGAACTCAGTCCACAGATCACTTTGGGAAAAGAAAATGTTTGCAGTTACAAACCAATCCGGGCAACAGAAGAATTCAAGGGGAGGAGTTAACTACTTCAGTCTGTATATTTCATTCTTTCTTCCTTTGCATAACTTCTTTATCATTGAAAAAGAGTGTGACGCAGGTGCATGTGTCATCTTTGAAAAGACATAAACGCTGGCAGTCAATGTGTACATGTTCTTGAATCCTTAATCCTTATTTTATTTCTAGAGTCAATTTCACAGGAAAATTTTTAATCCATTAGATTAGTAGTTGTAGTGAAAGCCTACCCAATTGTGCCCTTTAAAATGCTTGGGTGCTGACCATCTCTTTAACAGGAAAGGAGTATGCAGGCAAGGAAGAAGCATATGATTTTAGTTTCCTTTCTGATTTTTCTTGTTTCTTCAGTGTATCCAATTGCATCAGAGGGGAGACAGGCTAATCCCGTCAAATACTTTGTTCTAGTTCATGGGTCTTGCCATGGTGCCTGGTCTTGGTACAAGATTGTGGCACTACTAAAATCATCTGGCCACAAAGTCACTGCTCTGGACTTGGCTGCTTCTGGAATTAACCCAAAACAAGTGGGTGATCTGCGATCAATTTCTGAGTATTTCCAGCCACTGAGGGACTTCATGGAGTCACTCCCTGCAGATGAGAGGGTGGTTCTTGTTGGACACAGCTCGGGTGGGTTGGCCATTTCTCAGGCCATGGAGAAGTTCCCAGAAAAGGTTTCTGTAGCTGTTTTTGTTACTGCCTCAATGCCTGGTCCCACTCTCAACAGTTCCACTCTCAATCAAGAGGTACTTCATACATACTATTTTTCTTTTACAGAAATTTACTTGTTGATTAAAAGGGGAAGGCTTCCCCTGTTTCTGACTTTTAGCCTGGTTTCTACTTCTTATTGAAGACACTCAGGAGACAAGTTCCTCTACTAGACAGCCAGTTCACATATGATAATGGCCCCAACAATCCTCCCACCACTTTCAGGTTTGGCCCCTTGTTCTTATCACTGAATGTGTATCAGTTGAGCCCAACTGAGGTGAGAACTCCATTAATTAAGGCCTTACAACCAAAATTATGAGACCTTTCATTGTTGTTGTTATATCATTTTGGGCATAAATTTTCCAGGACTTGGCACTAGGGACTATGTTGATGAGACCCGTACGCTTGTTCAGTGAAGAAGACAAGTCAAATGAGCTCATGTTGTCGAAGAAATATGCCTCGGTTAAACGTGTCTTTATTATTTCTGAGGAAGACAAGGTGATGAAAAAGGATTTTCAACTTTGGATGATCGAAAAAAACCCACCTGATGCTGTTAAAGAGATTAAAGGATCTGATCACATGGTCATGATGTCTAAGCCAAAAGAGCTTTGGGTTCACCTGCAGGCAATTGCTGAGAAGTATTCTTGATGTTGTCATACCAATATGTGGAAAACGAAACAATTGAATAAGCAGGAAAGAAAAAAGTTTCAATAGAAATTGGTACTTTGAGCTGTGGATTGATTCAAAGAAATTTTTACTAATAGAAACATCATGGTTCAGTCGTATCAATTATAAATGTATTGCAATATACAACTATATTTCAGGAGTTTTAAACAGTGTGCAGAAATCAAGCTGAAGTTCAAATCATCCCAAGCTTCATATCTGCCTTTCTTCTACAGGGTCATAAGCCCTGAATTTCAGATCCAAAAATCAAATTTCAAGGGAAAAGAAAGTGAAGATAAGGTGTTTTATCTTGGGAAAGTCAAGGAGGGCATCAAGGCTTTTCAGCTATGGATGATAGAAAAAAGAAGAATAAAAAACAGCCAGAAGGTGTGGAAGAGATCAAAGGACCTGATCATCCTACTTTGAAAAAGGAAAGGGACCGGAGCAATTAGTATTCTTCCATTGATCAAAGGAATCCAAATATGACATCTGGATCACATGTATCACCTCTATGATTAGCGTACAAATAAATTATATCCCCCGAGACTAATGTTTCCCAGGAAAAGGAAAAGATCTTGGATACCATTTCTTTCTTCAAATCCACACTATGGCATTCAAAATTATCAAAATTTCAGTGTCACCAATTTTAAATGATATTATTATGCATTTTTAGATTGTGTTTGTTAGTAATTTTAGGAAGTATTTATATTATTTCTAATACTTGAAAAATAAAAATTTAGAAAGTATTAAAATGATAGAAACAATTCTTAGAATCATTCTCAAACACACTTTGAATCACAGAGCAATGCTTTTAAGGCGTCTTAAAATAACTTGACTTTATTAAAATAAGGGGTTGGTGTTAGGAAAATCTGCATTTTATATGGCAGATATATAATCATGGCCATGGAGAACCCAATATTTTATTTGTTCTTATCAGCCATCATATATAGAAGCTATTGCCCCAAAAGATTCATAGTAAGATTTTGTGGGTGTTCATACTCTGCAACTGCGCTGATGCACCAAATTAATGCAGAAGGTTAGCTCAAAGTTGTTCAAAATTTATGAGTTTGATGAGTAAAGTACTGCAGGGACTATGAAAACAATTAGAGCTTTTCTTCATCTAGACTCCATTTTCTTCTTCTTGATCTTCCCAGAATGATCACCAATTGAAAAAGAGTATCAAACCCATATCAAGCAAGAAAATAATTGATTACCCAAAAAAAAATTTTCCCTGATCTTGCAAGTATATTAAAGCCTTTCTTAATCATCATTATATCTTTTCTTTCTCTAGACTCTATTTTCCCTCTGATCATCTCTCTTCTCCTTGATCCACCCAACAAGATTATTACCAAAGGAACAGCACAAAATCGTGTGAAGCAAGCAAATAATCAGCACTCAAACAACTAAAGATTCATTTCCAAAGCTACCAGCAAATGAATTTGCAGAAAATGAAGCTCACCCAGAACAAAATTTAATCAAAGCTTACACAGATGTGTATATATACTCTCTCCTATCAAACATTCACATCCTTTAGAAAATCTATTAAGGCAAAAAAGAACCCTCAACATATACAATGGCCAATGGGCATTCTGGTAAGGAAGGAAACTACAAGACGAAGAATTCAAAGAAGAAAACCGATAAAAGGGACAGAAACATCATTGCCAACTGAGGCTGAGTTTGCCCAAAGCGGTGTGGCATTGTGGTTGATGACTAGCCCGAAAGCCTCCGCGAAGACAAGCACAAACTCTACTGCCATTTTCAGCAGTGATATACACATTTCCAGTCTCTGAATCATCATTACAGCAAGAGAAATGCTTATATACTCTTTGCTATACTGTTCTCTTTATCGCATCCCCGCGTCTCTCTCTCTATTTGAGTCTTGGTCTCCATTAATATATATATACTACAAGCTGTTGATTTGCAATGGCGATAATCAAAGGCAGGTTCAAAAATGGCCTTTGGACTCCTCCAAGGGACACCCCACCTTTTCTCTCTCAAACAGTCAAACCCATATACAAATAATATCGCCCCACGCTTTTTTTACACTCAAGTTGGCGACTGGTGATTAGGCATATGAGTGAGTTATCCGATCTGAACACAGGACAAGCTTCAAGATATGAAATCTGCGTGTATTTTTATATGACTGCTCGATGGATTTGAAGGTTGAGTTATCCATGGAAACAGTGACATGGAAACAAGAATGATAGACCCAGCTGATTTTCACCTCAAATAGCATTACCCTGACAATGAAACCATTACCCAAGTGGGTTTATAATTATTCCACAGCTTGTCTCAGGACCCTTATCCACCCCTTCGAATAAATAAAAAAAAAAAAAATCTTTTTGAAAAAAGTGTTACAACCCTAGATAAGGAGTGGATAAGGATGTGAATTATTGAGATGGCAGCAGATTTATGGTTAGGAATAAGGGAACTAGTGCCACAGAAATGCAGATCAGACTGCATGGGAGGTGTCAATTTCAGGGGTGGTTCAGAAAATAAATAAATAAATTTCTTTGTCTGTGGACACTTAATTGGCTCTGGCTTTCTTGTGTTACTCCATTTTGTCATTTTGCTTCAAAGAAACATTATCAATCTCTAGGCTGGGACCTTTGCCTAAAGAATGTGAGCGATATTGTTAATCGACATGCATTATTTAATGCTGAAATCGTAACATTTCTTTCAAATCTTGAAAGAATATGGTATAGGCCTGGAATATCTTGACTTTTATCTTTCGAATTATAGTTTAGCAATGAGTGTAACAACATTATGCAAACATATGAATAGAGGTCAGTTTTTTTGGACAGCCGGTTTTGGTGATTCAACGCCATTTCAAAGACTACCCGGCTCAAACCACCGAACCAAACCAAATTGGTGTCCGGATGGTGGTCAAATCGATCGGTCCAATCCGATTTTTGAAACATTAGTTAGCATATAGGTAATTATTTAGGGAAATATTAAGGTACTGAATTAATACCAATTGAATTTTAGATTTAGACTATTAAATGTATATGGTGAAATGTAAATCTTTGAATAAAGATATAAATGTATAAGATCAAAATATAATAAATAAGATCAAAATATCAAAGAATGATATTAAAGTATAAATAAATAGGATCAAGGTACAATATGGTTTAACTAAGGTACAAAATAATAGAACTCACATGTGATACAAATGAATAAAATACAGGTACAAAGTAATAAGATTTGAATTATAAAAGTAATATTATTTGATTGATGGTGCATTTTAGCAAGTATTTAGAACCATTTTAATAATTTTATTAAAAATACATAGATATGTATGTGGGTGTATATATATACACACATTAAAAAAAAATATATATATGTATATATTATACATGAATTCCAAAATGTTAAAATTTGAATATCACTAAAGAGAGATTTACATTCACAAATGAGATATACAAGTATAGCTTCTTTTGCATGAGGAAGGAAGAGAAATAGAAGACAATTAAAAGTATAATTGAGTTTGTACAAGAGAATGTAAAACAATGATGATAGTGGAGGTCGAGTTTGATTTGATAAAACAGAATATAAAATAACAGTCATTGGGGAATGGGGAATGAACCAATGTCTATAGAGATATATGTGAAATGAATGAGTAGAGGTGTAAGCAAAACCAAAAAATCGACAAATGATCCAAATCAACCAAAACTAATCATATTGGTTCGGTTTTCAAAAATAAAAAAGGTTAGTTTAATTTGAGAATTTTGAAAACTAATTTTGTTGGTTCAATTTTTTATTTTCTTGTCTCTTAATTGAAACCGATATAACTTATATATTATTCTTTGATATTTGATAAATTTGTTTATATATTATATTCTATTAAAGTAATTCATTATTTTTATATTATGGTCAAATTAATTTTAAATACATTTAATATATTTTTAACATCACATATAAGTTGATTTTAATTCATTTTGAAAACAAATTAGACTTATGACCTAATATAAACTCAAATTAATGAGATTTGGGCTCAAAATAAATACAAATCTACAACTAGGTTTAGGACTAAAAAACAAATTTATTAAGTTGGGTCAAAACCGATTTACGAAAATCAAACATACCTCAAAGGGCTTGGTTCAATTTGGTTTTTTTACTCCAAATTTAGTTCGTTCAATTTTTATCACATATAAAATTTACTATATCAGTTTTCATTTTTAATTCAAAAACCGATTGAATTGACCTTATTTACATCACAATAAATGAGTATTGACCTTATTTACATCACAATAAATGAGTATGATTGAAAAATCACTGTTGGTGGTGAATAAATTAATGTCAACATACATATAAGAGGAATGAATGAGTTTTTTTCTAAGTTTTTTTTTTTTTGAATTGAAAATATAAAATAAATAGATATGATCATTAATATTTATTATGGTAAATAAGTATCCAATTCTTATAAAAAGAAATTAAATTTGAATTGATCTAATAATATATATAGACTTTGGATTAATTTTTGGAAACCAAGAAAAAACCCCTTTCTTACTTGTATTTGGGTAGTAAAATTATATTAGTCCTTCTAGACTAATTTTATGTAGAAGATGACTAACTATTAAAGAATTGAAAGATCTTAATATCATAATATCTCAAAGTGTAAGATTCAAATTAAAAAAATATTTTCTCTATAATGTTTGAAGCATTTTCTCTATAACTTAAAAGACTTTTCTTTAATTTGGAATTTATTTGTTGATAAAAATATTTTTTAAATAATTTTACATGGAAGAGAAACAATAGTCATTTTAAACTAATTTTTATCTATAAATTTATAGCTTTTATTAAATCACTACTTGAATTTTGAGTTATTTTTAAAACTTATTAGACTTATTAATGAACTTAACACATTAAGTCTTATTTGATAGAGTTTATCTGCCTAATGAAAAAATTTGCAAAAATATGATATATGTAAAAAAAAACTAATTAAAAAATATGATATATGTAAAAAAAAAAAACTAATTAAGTCATTCAATATGAATTTTGGTAAATGACTTTTTAATGTTATCGAGTTTCATGACTTTTTAATATTAATTAAATCGAGTTTTGAGTTTTAAATTATTTTTAAAAATTAATAATTTTTATATATCAAGTATAATTTGATCTTGTATTTGTTTGCTTAACGAAAAAAGTTAAAAGGAATTCACAAAAAACATGTGTAATTTAAATAAAGATTATATTTAAAGATTTTTTTTTTTATCAGTATTAGATTGTAGAGAAAGAAGAATATTAATATTATGCTCAATTTTCATTTGATTTTTATGATTTTTTTTATATCTTTATGTTTTCCTATTATTTTTAAATACTAATAAAAACAATTTCTACTTATTATTTATATTTTATTCTCCATTTTATTTTATTTTTTAAAAAATAAAAAATAAAAAACAATGACTATGTTATAAATTTTTAAAACTATTTTTTAAAAAAAAAACTATCATGTAAAAAAAAAAAAAATTGCTTTTGTTGAAGAATTCATTGAGGAATATGGAGGATTGAAGAATTGAATCAAATTTAGTATTTGATTGACTGATTGAAGATTTCATATCTTGAGGTTCTAGAGATTACAAAGATTTCAATCTAGTTCTAGTGGGGCTTTCCAAGAAACCAACAGATGAAATCTTGGTCTGGTTCTCAATGCAAAGCCGATTTCCTTGATTAGAACTCAAGGTGCATCCACATTGAGATCAATGAGCTTAAACCAATCGAGGTATAGAGAAAATGTGCAAAGTGGGTGAGATCAATGAGCTTAAACAATTGAGTTTGGTAAGACTTGGTTTTTGTAATTGATTGTTTAATAGTAGATGACTTGTTTTTCCTTTGAATATAGTTTACATGTAACTTGTGATTATTTTTGTTTCTATCATGTACTCATTATAATATTTTTAACCATTTGGTATTGATTCGGTGATATTTTTAACCTTTTGGTATTGATTTGGTGAATCTGAATCCATTTGTTAGTGATTCTAAAAAAATGTTTTTTAAATATTTAAGGATTTGACAAAATTTAAGAAAAACTTTTAAAATTTTGAACGATCATTAAAAGTGCTTTTGAAAGTGATTTTAGGAAGTGTTTATACTTATTTTAACATTTAAAAATTGTTATTTTTCAAGTATAAAAAAATTAAAAACACTTCCTATAATCACTGCCAAATACATTGCAGCCGGGGATTTGGTTTTTAAAATTTGTTAGGGCCTGGCCCAAGTCACAATCAGCGTTCAGTTGGAATAGGACCGTGGGCTAGCTCATGGTTCCCCATGTGGGCGGAATGGGCTTTTCAGTTATTGGGCCTTTTGTGTTAGTTTGGCCAGAAAAGCTTCAAAGGAGCTCTTGCAATTTGCCAGAAGCTTAGATAAAAATCATTCTTCATATTTCTACGGTACATTATATGCCTTCCATTATCACCTAATGAAAATCAGGCATATGCAAAGATGCAAATGGAGATATTCAAATCGTTAGTGTTAAACGCAGTCTTAGATTGCGTTTGATTGTGATTTTAGGAAACGTTTCTAATATTTTTAACACTTAAAATTTTTTATCTTTTAAATATTAAAAAGAATAAAAACACTTTTTAAAATCACTACCAAATATATTTTTAGAATGCATTTAATAATAATTCTAAAAACCGTTTATAATTTTTTTAATACTTAAATGATAAAAATTTTCAAATGTTAAAAATGTTAAAGAAACAATTCTTAAAAATTATTATCAAACGGGTTCTTATAGTGTTAAAAAATCACTTATAATGTTTTCTAAATTATTTCATAGGTGATTTTCCTATAAAAAAAACTCTTCATGAAAAAACACTTCTACGAAGAACACTTTGATTAGAAATGCTAACAAATGCACTTTCAATAATTAATAATAAAAAATCTATAATAAAAATAATTGTACTAGTTTTTAACAATTGGGTAAATTAACTTAAAAGCTACTTTTATTTAGGATATACCTTTTTTTTAGAAATTATAGTCTACTTTTATTTATTATGGTTATAAATACCACTCTCATCTAAATAGGAAAACAAGATAAATTATTTAATATATTTTAGTTTTATTTATTTATTTATTTTAGAAATAGAAAAAACACAATCTGATTAAATTTTAAATTTAATGCTTTTGAAAAAAAAAAGAAAAATTTAAAAATATAAGTATAAATTTTATGAAAAAAGTTTAAGAATATGTTTGGTGGTGTTGTTGTTATTTTTTTTAAAATTTATTTGTTTCATAAAAATATTATTTCTCTCAGCTCCTGGGACATCCCACATCTTATTCAAAGAATAAAGAGTTGGGGCCCACAACAAAGACTATGTTGCCGTTGTTGGAATAATTATAATGATTCAAATTTTCACTTTTTAATTCCCAAGATGCCCTTGTAATTCAAACGTAAAAGCGCGATCAAGTTTACGGTGCCCGCATCGGAATTTCAAATCTGGAATTCATCTGAGCCGTCCATTTTCCATCTCTTAAACCACAGCAACGTTGGAGTTCAAACCCAAAAACCCTCCAAAACGAAGTACAAAGAGAGAGAGAAAGAAAGAGAGACAGAGAGAGAGATGAGTTCAAATCCAAGAATCTAGAGAGAGAAGGAGAGAGTTAGAGAGAGATAGCCATGTTGGAGTTGAAACCCAAGAACCCACAAAGAAACTGAGAGAGAAAATGAGTGAGTGTGTGCGATATTCGATGGGCATCTTGAATTGAGATCTAATTATTTTACCGTTTTTTTTAACTATCTTGCATTGGCTTTTTCTTATGATTCTCACCGAAAACCCTAGCAAGAACCAGTAAAAGTTTTTGGAAAAGATTTCAGGAATTCGCCCACTAGGGATTCTTTTTTTCAATTCATCTTTCAGGTATATATGTTCCCATTTTGATCCTCATTTTCGCATTTCTAACATTCACTTCTCCATTTTTGTTGATGTTCAATTTCTCGACTTTTTGAATTAGAATGTTGCGGGATCTGAAGTTTTTTCGCCGGAATTCTGCAAAGAATCCCGTGGAGGAAATAGAGAATGTGCCTGTAAATCCTACAGATTCATCGGCAATGCAGACTGGTGTGGACGCTATGCGTCCTCCGCTGACCACAATTCCAGATTCTACTCAGACTTCCAAACCGTTTGTGGAACCAGAATCGGGTTTTCGGAATAAGGTGGATAGAACTCCTACTAAGGCCAAAGGCAAAAGCTCTGATACCGCATTGCCAGGTCGAACTCCAGACAAACAAGGTATTGGGCTTTCAGGGAGGAATCGATTTGGGTGGGCTCAGAAGAATGAACCCAACTCAGTTGTTCCTGAATCCCGTGATGATGGAAGTCAAATGAGCAGAGGAGCTGGGTTTGGAAATGGGATATTTCCAAACACGACTCCTCGATCTACACGGGCAGTGGGGAAGGGTACTTTGAACTATTCTGAATGCAATTCGACCCAAAGCACTCCAACAAAGAGTGTTACCAAGCCCCCCAATCCAGGGCTTCGGAGTAAGATTGATGGAAATGGGAGTGTTCGATCAGGGAACTTTGCTCAATTGTATAAAGGGATTCCAGTTTCTTGTGGTCCATCTACTGTGGTTAATACTGTTGAAGTGCCTCACTTCGACCTCAGGGAAGATCCATCATTCTGGATGGATCATAATGTACAGGTTAGCTCAATATGGAATTTCATTTTTGTGCTTAGTAAAATTTCTTCCTTTCAAATTTATGTGAATTAAGTGTTGTTTGGTTTTTTTTCCCTTGTCTGGGTCAGAGCCTTATAATTGAATAATGCCTAATGGAATTTATATGTGTACGTGTGTCCACATGGTGTGTTCTTGAGAACTGAAAGAACAGAATGTGTAGGTATTTCAGATTTCATTTTTTCTTGTTCTTTTTCTAAGGCTTCTCAGCAACCAATTAAGAGAATTAGTTTCTTTAATAAGAGGAAAATGTCTGAACGCCAGATGATAAAATATAACTTAAGTTAGGGTCTGTTTGGATTGGAGGAAGCTGTAGGGAGAAAAAAAAGTGAATTTCAATGTCTCTTGGTTGTGAGGCCTTAGCTGCCTTGTATACCCCCTGTATGCTTTGTGGCTTTTTTGCCTCTTGTTATACATTCCGTGCTTATTTATCTAAAAAAAAAAAATGTCTCGTTTGATTTGTCATAAAAAGTTTTTAAGAAAAATAAAATTTAAGCTAAATTATTTAAAAAGCTTTTCCATATTCAAATGATTCATTCCCCGCATAAAAGATGAGCAAAATTGGAGAAGGATGGGAGAGAATTTTATTAATCTTGAACTTATTTCTTATTGTTCTCACTCTTTCTGTCCTTTCATTTTTCTCCTTAGTTTCTTTCCCCATCATCTCCTTCAAACTTTACATGATCCAAAAAGATCCTTAGCATTTTTCTACAATTTCCTGTTTATTCTTTTGTGAAAATTGAGGAATAATTCTGAATTTTCCTGCAAACTTCCTATTTTTGACTGTTTGTGGGTGTTACGCTGATGGTTGTTAAACTATATAGGTTCTTATACGTGTTCGTCCTCCCAATAGCATTGAGCGGAGTATGCATGGCTACAACAGGTGCTTGAAGCAGGAAAGTGCACAAAGCATCACTTGGATTGGGCAACCAGAGATGCGATTCACATTTGACCATGTCGCATGTGAAACAATTGACCAGGTTTGTTTAGAACCAAAGAAACAACATAATTATGAGTCTGAGCTTTCTTATAGCTTGTGGACTATTGTGTGAAAGTTGAAATCTTGCAGGAAACACTTTTCAGGATGGCTGGTCTTCCAATGGTGGAGAATTGCTTGACAGGTTATAATAGCTGTATGTTTGCCTATGGTCAGGTATTTCTTGAAATATGAGTCTATTTTCATACATTAAGTTGTTGAACTTTTTTTTTAGTCTCCTTTTCAGTTCTTCAGATGCTAATGTAGAATAGTTAGTTACAAACAACTATAGAACACACCACTTATCAGGCATGGTAGCGTGAAAAAATGGAGAATCAGATTCATTTCCTTACTTGCATCTGTGAATTGTAATTCTATGTTCAGTAGGATATTAACATTACTGCTCCCAACTCACAAGGAAGTTTTATCATGGATGTGTTTCCAAATACTAATTTACATATCATCACCTGTTTTTCTACTTTCTATCTGAACTTTTTCCTTACAGAATAGATAATATGAGATAACAAATCATGATGAAAACTGGGAGGGCTTCTGAGTACTATACTTGGTGAAACAAAAGGTGGTGGGGGACTGGGGTCAACTTTTGTTTCCTTCATAGGCAAAATAATTACAATACTCATGAGGCTTGTCCTATTCCACACATTTCTACGATTCTGGCAGTGTGTAGAAGTATGCTATCATGTGTCATGTGATGGATCCTTAATCTGCTGATCGGGCAATGTTATGGTTCTTGGTTTTACTGGTTTGGAGAAATTGAAAGATGTGTTACCATTTTCTTAAATTCATGTGCCAATTTTATGGTTTATGGACAGGGAGAAAAGCTAAATTTTTCTTTAGAATTCTCTTTTTTGTTTTTTCTCATCCTGATCCCAAGCCAAGCACATCTCCTTTTATTTTGATATATGTGAGTTTAACTATGTAGACGGGAAGTGGAAAGACACATACAATGCTTGGTGAGATTGAAGAGTTAGAAGTCAATCCCAGTCCAAACCGTGGGATGACCCCGCGCATTTTTGAATTCTTGTTCGCAAGAATAAGAGCGGTAATTTTGACACTCTTTGCTTGATCACTGTTCAGCTTTTGATATATGCCTCATCATATAGTTTTGATTGGTGTCTGTTCCCATTATATCCTTCTGGTTGCAGGAAGAGGAAAGCCGGAGAGACGAGAGATTAAAATATTTTTGCAAGTGCTCTTTCTTAGAGATTTATAATGAACAAATTACGGATCTACTTGACCCTTCATCTACAAATTTGCTAGTAAGTCCGATTCTTTTGTAAGCCTACGGCCTCTGGGATACTTGGAAGTTATTTTTCTCACTTGCTATTATTTTTTTCTGTAGCTGCGGGAGGATATTATGAAAGGAGTTTATGTTGAAAATCTCTCAGAATTTGAAGTCCAGACTGTTGGTGACATTCTTAGGCTTCTAATTCAGGTTATCGACATTTGATCCTTATCTTGTTATTTTAAGGCTGATCTACTATCTCTCTTTCATGAGTCGTGAGTTTGAATCCATGGTTTTTCCTAATAGGGCTCCTCAAATAGGAAAGTTGCGGCAACAAATATGAATAGAGAGAGTAGTCGCTCGCATAGTGTGTTTACATGCGTAATTGAGAGTAGGTGGGAAAAGGATTCCACAACTAACCTACGATTTGCCAGGCTAAACCTAGTTGATCTTGCTGGCTCAGAAAGGTAATGTACTGTACCTGAGCGTGTGGAAGTATATATAATGCATAACATATTTATATGGTGTTACACTGACTGGACTCATTTATCACCCACAACAGGCAGAAAACTTCAGGTGCTGAAGGGGAGCGTTTAAAGGAAGCTGCAAACATTAACAAATCATTATCTACACTAGGGTACTTCAATTAATACCAAATTTCTGTCACTAATATCTTTGCCTTTATTCTCAGCACTTCTTATCAGTATTATGGATAAACTTCTATTGCAGTCATGTAATAATGGTTCTACTGGATGTGGCACATGGGAAGCCAAGGCATGTTCCCTATAGAGATTCAAGGCTGACTTTTCTTCTTCAGGTCAATTCTAACTCCTTATTTTCTGCCCTTGTTAACTTTGCAATCCTGTCTCATGATATCATGTTTGCCACAAAAAACAATGCAGGACTCCCTTGGTGGAAACTCCAAAACAATGATAATTGCTAATGTCAGCCCTTCTATCTGGTTGGTCAATATGATTACACTCTTTCACTTTCTCTTCAACTCAGACATATGGTCACCAATTACTGATACACTATTATTATTGTTATCATTATTATGCAGCTGTTCTGCTGAAACTCTGAACACTCTAAAGTTTGCTCAACGAGCAAAACTCATACAAAATAATGTAAGTTTCTGAGATTAATGCATGCTTATTTAATTTCATGGAGGCATCAATAAGTTTTGGTTCATGCATTTTCTTGTTGTTCATGATGAAGGCTGTGGTGAATGAAGATTCTTCAAGGGATGTAGTTGCACTACAACATGAGATACGGCTTTTAAAGGTAGTGTTTAATTTTATAAATATTTTAATATACACGATCTCACATGTGAAGTACTATGCATTTGTTATTGTAACGGGTAATTCTTGCAATAGGAGGAGCTCTCAGCCCTCAAACGTCAGAACGTCTCTAGGTCTCTGTCATTTGGTTCAACAACTGTTGGAGACACAACACATATACAAGGAAATGCTTCCACAGAAAAATTTCCTGAGGATCACCAGAAGGTTGATGATAAGTGTATTGTGAGAATGTCTTCTAAACAGGTATGCTAGACTGTAGTATATGTATCTTAGTTTCATAAAATGACCAGGATTAATATATGGATGAACTATAAGAATTTGTGGGTCATGGTAGTTAATCTAATTCCTCATGGTGAAACAGCATTATATATGGATTGAACCCCCCTCTCTCCAATAGCAACTCATCTCTTTCTTTCCTATTACAAGCATGTTATGTCACTGTCCATGTTATAATGAATATTTACTGCTGAAAACTATGTTGAATTAGTTTAAAGCTTTGGAGACTACACTTTCTGGTGCGTTGAGAAGGGAGCAGATGGCAGAAACCTCTATAAAACAACTTGAAGCTGAAATTGAACAGTTAAACCGTTTGGTAACATTTTTTTTCTTTGATTTCTAAAGAAAGAAGTAGAATTTCAGTGCCCTGTGAAAAGTGGTTTATCCTAACTTGTGTTGCTTCTCAGGTTCGTCAAAGAGAGGAAGACACCAGGTGTACCAAAATGATGCTTAGGTTTCGGGAAGAGAAGATACAAAGAATGGAATCACTTCTAAGTGGCTTAATACCTGCAGATACATATTTACTGCAAGAGAACAGTGCACTCTCTGAAGAGATTTTGTTGCTTCAAGCTAAAGTTGACAGAAACCCAGAAGTGACTCGGTTTGCCTTGGAGAATATCAGGCTTTTGGACCAACTTAGAAGGTAATTTTCTTATAAACAGCAATGGAGGCTGAAATCTTGTAACAATTTTAACATCCTACATATTGTGGCATTTATAGATTTCAAGATTTCTATGAAGAAGGGGAGAGAGATATGCTCTTGACTGAAGTATCAGAACTGCGTCATCAGGTTTTTGCAGACACTAAAACAACAATGCAGTTTTTTTAATTCATTTATTTGCTTGGAGAATCTATAAACTAAAGCTATATGTTTACAGTTGCTTCAATTTCTTGATGGGAACTCTAAGCCACACAACCATCCAAATTTCAATAGCCTGCCTCAGGTTGGTCATGTACCTTCTTGTATATCTTTAGCTTCCCTTCCCAACCCAACTATGATGCAGATTTAATTCTGTGAACATCATTTCTTGACAAACCCCCCCTTTTTTTTAATTGGCACAGGAAGTGGTATGTGTCAGCAAAGAAAACGATTCACTACATTTGGAGGTTGCTTATCCTGTCCAAATAAAATTACAATTTTTCTTCTTATTGTAGAAGTAATTCATTTATCTCATTTTATTTTTTTCTTGATTTCAGTTGAAACACACTGCCAATGAGTTAGAGGAATGCAGGAGAAACCTAAATTCTTGTTTAGAGGATAATGCAAAACTTAGTAGGTAAGCAAATCTAATCCTCCTGGTTTTAAACTCTGTCTAACCTCCTGGTTGCAATATCATTTTTTTTTAAATGTTTTCAGACTGGAACCATTTACATGATTTTTTTTGTTTATGTGCATCTTCTGCAGAGAAATAGATAATCTACACTCTATGTTGAACAATCTCCAATCTGCACCCCATGTTTCAGATGACAGTATGGATGTGGTGATGGAGGTACTGTTATTCAATGCTATTTTGTATGACTCTCCTGATTTTATGGATGAGGAGAAAAAGGATTTGGGAATAAATGATATTAGAAACATAATAAAGTTCTCACTGCAAACTTATATGAGCCTGTTGCCATTATCACATGATCAAATGCGTTCATAAGACTTAATATATGTTTGAGCCTGTTCCAGTCATTTAGAATTACTATTTCCTTTTTTAAATCTGTAATATGTACATATTCTAGTTCTCTTACCAGGTGCTAATAACTATATCTTTCAGGAATCCTCTGTTGAAGATTTATCTTTTGAAGCTTACTCACTTAAGGCAGTTAAAAAAGAGAGGGAAGAGGAGAAGAAGGAAGATCTGCTGAAACATACAGAAGAACTCCTTCATTTGCAGCTAGAGCTGGATGTACTAAAGATTATCCTGAAAGAAGAGAGGTCATCTCGTTGTGAAATAGAGGCTAGGGCGTTGGGCTTAAATAGAGAGCTTGAGTTGGCAAGACAGAAGGTTTTTTCAATAAGCAAACAATGTGAAGAAGCTAAGGATGAACTGAAGGATGCAAAGTCTGTTATTGAAGCACTTGAGTCCCAGCAAATTCTCTCTATCAATGAGATGGAGAATCTTAGGGACAGCAAAAGTCATTATATGGAGCTCTTGAGTAAGCAGGAGCTTGAAATCTTTTCTCTGAAAGAGCAACTTTGTTGTCATGAACTGAGAGATCATCCACCTTCCAACCATTCAGAAAGTGAGGATTCCCCTTTACAGGCCAAATTGAAGAGAATGCAAAATTCTCTTGAAAAGGCTAGGAGACTAAATATGTGGTATCAAAGTGATCGTGCATTTCAGATCTCAAATGAAGAAGAGATGGATGAAGTTCATAGGCAAGCTGAGGCTGAAACTGCTGCAGTGATTATCTGCTTGCAGGAAGAACTTACAAGTCTTCAGCAGCAAGTTCAAGATAGCAATTTGAAAGAGATAGAGACCAAAAAGAACATGATGCTTTTCGAAACTGAAGCAAAGGTACTGGAGGAAAAACTATACCATGTGACTCAAGATAACAAAATATTAGGTGAAAAGCTTGAGGAGAAAGATGAGGAGCTAAGAATATTATCTGAAGAATGGGAACATTTAACCTGTGAGATTGAAGAAGTTCTCACCAATGGGCATGATGCTCTCACTGATGCCTCTCATCAGGTTGACCTCATTTCCAGTTCCTTTCCCCATAAAAGAAGTTGGATTTCTGAACAAGTTGGCCGGATGATAAGAATCATCTCTGAAAAGGAATTATTCATTGAAGAACTCAACAGATGTTTAGAGGATGCAAACAATAGGAGAAGTGATATGGAGAACATGCTGAGGTCTTTGAAAGGAGCAGCTATGGTAATCACTGAAGCACACCAGCAAGAGTGTGATGCAAAGGAAAGGGAAATCCTCCTGTTGGAATCACAGTTGAGTGCAAAAGCATCTACCATTGCAAAGCTGGAGAATAGGATTAAGCTGGGGGAAGATCAAATTCAAAAAGCTTCCGTTTGTGCCACAGTTGCTTTTGTAATTGTGAACAGACTGTCTGAGATGAATTTGAATCATGTCAGTGCATTAAAGCAAAAGAATATCCAGCTGAGTGAATCAGAAGGGATGAACCTGAGGAAGGATGATCTTCTCCAAGATCAGGTGGCTTCAATTGAAAAAGCAGAGAAGATGATTCAAACTCTGAGAGTGGAACTAGAAGGATCAGAGGAAAGTTGCGGTAAACTGAAAGTGAAGCTCTCTGAGGAGAAGAAACGTGCTTCAGTTTTGGAACAGAAGCTTGAAGATATTGAAGAAAAGGAAATTTTGACAACACAAGAGAAACTAGCCGAGCTGCAAAGTGGTGTTTCCACACTCATGTCATGCATGGATGATTATGCGGACCGGGTTGGAAGTCCTATGAAAATAGATACTTCACGAGTGTCTATGTCGACCAATGACAGTTCTGAAAGACGGGTAAGCAAATGTTCTTACTTTTGATGAAGTGATGAGGTGTTGTGGTTAATTTACTTATATTTTCTACTTGAGATTTTTGAACGATATATTATTCATTCATTACTTATCTGGACATTGTTGCAGACAGATACTGAACCTGATGAAGAAACCAACAACATAGATGTGCATTCTGTTGCAGACCTGAAAACTGATAGCTCTCAGTGCTCCTTTAAATTTGGCAAGAGTGTTTATCACAATGATAAGAAAATTTTGGATTCCAGACCTTGCAAGGATGTACATGCAAGAGATATTACTATTATCCTTTTGAAGAAGGAAATAGAATCTGCCCTTGAAAGCTTAAAAGGAGTGCAAGCTGAGATGGCAAAATTACGTGTTGAGAAAGAAGAGATTTGGATATCGAGAAACAGAGTCGAGAAAACATGAAATGTCTTATGGATCAAGTTCTTTTGCTGCAATCAGCTATGAGGAATTTTGAAGAACAATCTGGACTCAAGATGGTGGTGTTCAATGATAAGCTACGGAAAGTTGAGCAAATTGTTCAAGAGACTGGCTCTCATTGGTTTGAAACAAAAGAGGTATTCCATTATCTTTTCTAATTTTGTTTTGTCCAAATCCTGTGCTGTTACTTACACTAAAAATCTGAATGTAGCCTTATTATTTATGCAGACTAATAATTGGTAAAATAGATTGAATGTCCACTCATTCATCTATTTATTCAGCATTAGACAATTGTTGTTGATTCTTTTTTTTCTTCAAATTTTGGACAGTCACTTGAGTTTGAAGTTGGTGATGCAAAGATAGTTGCAGCTCAGAAAACTGCCGAGGCTTCCTGTTTTCTTTCTAAATTTGAAGAGGCACAAGACACAATGAAAGAAGCAGATATTATGATCAATGGACTAATGATAGCAAATGAAACAATGAAGCTTGAGATAGAAAGGCTGAAGAAAGAGAGGGGCAGTTTAATTAGTGAGGTTCAAAGCTTGCAATCCTCCAATGATTTGAAGTATCAGCAATATGAAAACCTTGAAAAGCAGGTTGCCTCAGATTTGACAGAAACAAGAAGCATGGTTCTGGAGATGGAGGGTATTTTTGCAGAAGTTCATACCACCTTCAATGAAGATTTCATGGCTATAGCCCATGATTTCCATTCCATGAAGTCCCAGCTTCTACAGTGTACAAGGTTGATTCGGTCATGGCTTGAGGACATCTGGTCTGAGCTAGTTGTAAAGGATTGTGCTGTGTCTGTGCTAGACCTTTGTCACATGGGAATTTTATTGGAAACTGTGATGGGACTGAATGCAGAAAATGGTTTGCTTCACCATGGGCTGTGTGAATCAAACTCTGTTATAGCAGGTCTGAGGGAGCACAATTTTAAGACCAGACAAGAACTTGAAATGTGTAGAATTCTTAAGGGAAAACTGCTGGCTGACATCAAGAACAGTTTTGATCGCATCTCAAGGAAAGAAGAAGAAACTGGGGAGCTCAGAATCAAGTTAACTGCCTTTGAGAAAAAAGTATTAGATCTACAACTCCAAGAGGAGTCAATGTTGCACAGGTCTAATTATATGGGTTCCGAGCTTGCTGTTCTAATGAAGGAGTTAGACCTGAGTAACTCAAATATTTTGGCATCGCTTCTGGATCAACAGAAATTACTTCAGGATAAAGATGAAGTTATAAAATCTCAGGCTGAATCTTTCATGATAGACTTGTACTCGAAAGACATTGAGTCGCTCATCTTGGCATCAGAGTTAGAACATATGGCTCTCCAGAAAGCTCATGCGGAAATGGAACAGATTGAATGGTGTACAGTCCTGGAGAGCTTAAAGAAAGCAACAATTTTTCTCAAGGTAGATGCGGATCTGAAGGAACAGTACTTAGTGGACAAGGAAGGTGAGGTCGCCATTCTACAAAAAGAAGTTGAAGAAGCACATAGGGAGAAGCAGGATTTGTTGTTAAAGCTGTATCAGAGCAGTTCAAGAATTGCAGAAGTGGATTCAGTAAACAAGGTACTTGAAGAAGATATTCAGTATATAAAGGCTGTTGCTTGTTCGGAGCAAATCAGTTGGCATGCAGTCCTTGAGAACTTAAAGAAAGAAACGATTTTTCTTAAGGTCGATGCAGATCTGAAGGAGCATTGTTTTGCAGACAAAGAATTTGAGGTTGCCCTGCTACAGAATGAAGTTGAAGAAGTGCAGAGAGAGAGGCAGGACTTATTGTCAAAGCTGAACCAAAACAGTTCAAGAATTGTGGAGGTGAATGCAGAAAACAAGGTTCTTGAACAAGATATTCAGCTTCTAAAGGATGTTGCTTGTACAAATGATGCATTGAAAGGTGAACTTAGTGAGCTTATGGAAGCTAAGATGCGATTGATGATCCAGGTTCAAGAGCTTGAAGCTGAATACAGAAAAGTTCAAGAAGATTTGAAGATCAAGGAAACAGCTCTAGAATGTTCTTCCAGTCAAATCTCTGTCCTTGATCAACAAAACCAAAAGTTGCAGAATGACATTTCTTTGCTGGAAACTTCATCATGCAATCTTCAAGAAGCGTTGGACATAAAAGATGCAGAGATTAGCAAAATGAACCTGCTGGAGGAGGAGAACAAGCTGCTGAAAACAGAGGTAATGAAGTTGAAGACAGAATGCTGCAGTGTTCTTCAAGATTTGGAGGAGAGGAAGTCTGAATTTGAATCAATAGATATGGAAAACCATAGATTGCAAGATAGAGTTTGCTCCTTGGAGACTTCCATTGCCAGTTTACAGACCGATCTCAACATGAAAAATGTGGAGCTGAATGAACTCCAACTTTCTCAATCTGTCATTAAGGAGGATATAGGGTTAAAAATCCAGGATTTGCAAACCCATGTTAACCAAGTACATACATTGGAGGAAGAGAATATTTTCCTGAAAGGCAAACTTAGCTCTCAAGAGAAAATTCAGTATGAAATACTCCAAATGTCAAGCTTGAAGATGGTCAAGTGTGTTGATGCAGTGGAAACTGTAGATATGATGGGCAGCAGAATATGTAATGCTCTGGACAAACAGAGCACTACAATTATAGATAAAATGTTTCAGGAGATTTGTGAAAATTTAGAAAAGACATCTGAGTTCATAGAAGAAGTCAAATGTTTGGAGTGCCTTGCTCAAAAGCTGGTGTCTGAAAATTTGTCTCTTCAAACTGAGTTGTCGAGGAAGGATGATGTTTTAAAAGGATTGCTATTTGATCTGAGCCTACTGCAGGAGTCTGCATCTAATAGTAAGGATCAGAAAGATGAAATTGAAGAATTGGCAGCTTCTTTAGAATCCTTAGAACAGGAACTTGCAGTAAGATCAGGTGAGCTGGATGAGGCTGTTGCTCGTGGCCAAGTATTTGAAGCCCAGTTGCAGGAGAAAATAGGCATAATCTCTAATCTAGAGTTGGATATTTCAAAGGGAAGAGAGTCTCTAAAAGTTCTTTCCCTTGAAAATCAGGAACTAAGAGCTTATGTTGAAGATGCTTTAGCAGCAAAAAGTTCCATTGAGGAGGAGTTGACAGAGAGAAGGAAGGTAATTGACAGTTTGGAGGCGGATATATTTGAAATGAGTAATGCTCTCGGCCAAATGAATGATTCAATCGACTCCTTGAAGAGCAATCTGAGTGAACTTACTAATGAAAGGGATCATCTCCAAGTGGAGGTCCTTACTTTGAAAGAAAAACTAGAAAAAGCGCAGGCTTGTGCTGATGAAAATGAAGCAATTGCTACAGAAGCTCAACAGGTTTTTTACCTCGCTAATTTCTTATTACTAGTTTCATTTGTTTCATGTTTGCTAATTCTATTTTGTATATCAATGTCAGATAGCAGAATCAAGAAAGACTTATGCTGAAGATAAGGAAGAGGAGGTAAGGCTACTAGAGAGGTCTGTGGAAGAGCTAGAACGTACTGTAAATGTACTAGAAAATAAGGTGAGCTGTGTGCTTGATTGTAGTTAGTAACATCCATTGTTTAATTTTTTTTCCTGAACTTGCATTTTTATTATCATGTAGTGACTTGGATTTCTACTTTGTTAGGTTGACATTGTCAAAGGAGAAGCTGAACGACAACGATTACAAAGAGAGGAGCTAGAACTGGAGCTTCATGCTTTAAAACATCAGATGCAAAATGTTGAGAGTAGTGATGCTGACATGAAAAGGTTCAAAAGCTATTATACTTTTTGGTTTGCTTGGATTGCAGAACCATGATGCACTGTTGTATTAATTCCAATAAATAACCTTTTCGTCTTCAGGCATTTAGATGAGAAAGAGAAAGCTCTTCAAGAAGCCTCAGAGCATATAAAAGTTCTTGAGAGAGACATAGCTAACAGGGTTGCGGAGGTAAAGTTCAATTCTGCACCTTTTGTACACTTGTTTGTATCTTTCTTTTTAACTCAATGGTTGATTCTATTTCACTGAAGCAACTTTGAACCCGGTGGTTTTTTTATTTTTTATTTTTTTAATTTGGCTCAAGCACTTAGAGTTTCTGTTTCTGTTATTTTCCAATAGATTGCCCAGTTGAAGGCACACATCTCTGAGCTGAATTTGCATGCAGAGGCACAGGCTAGTGAATACAAGCAAAAGGTAGGTCACCACATATTACTTCACAGATTAGACTGACTAGCATACTCTTGCAATAATGTTGCAAGGCATGAATGGGATTTCTGCTTCTTTCATCACAAATTCCATTAATTCCACTGACTCAGAAACTTGAAAACAGTTCAAGGCATTGGAAGCCATGGTTGAACAAGTCAAGCCTGAGGGCTTTTCCACCCATGTACAAAATTCATCATCAAATAAATCAGAGAAAAATGCCTCAAAGTCTAGGGGTTCTGGTTCCCCTTTCAAATGCATTGGATTAGGGTTGGTACAACAAATTAAATTGGAGAAGGATGAGGAGCTTTTTGCTGGAAGGCTTCGCATTGAAGAGCTTGAAGCCTTAGCTGCAAGTCGGCAGAAAGAGGTAAGCCTTACTGCACCCATGTGGTTCCTACATAAACATAATTCCTTTCATATTGGATGTGCATCATTACTGTTGTTTACTAGAATCAAGTGTGTATATATATTTTTTTCAGATATTTGCATTGAATGCCAGACTAGCTGCTACAGAAAGCATGACCCATGATGTAATTCGAGATTTATTGGGATTAAAATTAGATATGACCAAGTATACAGTAAGTTTATGAAGTTGCATACTATTGTTTTGATTCAATGATATATCTTAGAATTTATGAATAACACAAGAGCTATCATTACTGTCCTCTTGGTATATTTGAAAAACAGCAGTTCATACATATAATTTGTGCTTATCACATTTCCCATTCTGTGATGGTAGTCGGTGTTGGATAATCAGCAAGTGCAGAAGATAACAGAGAAGGCTCAACTTCATAGCATAGAATCTCAAGCAAAGGTACAGTTAACTGTGATTATAGTGAAGATAAGTTGGGTATGTTCATGTCTGTTATCTTGAATTGTGTCCTTTTCATTCAGGAGCAGGAGGTAATCAAGCTAAAGCAGCAGTTAAATGAGTTTGTTGAGGAGAGGCAAGGGTAAGCAACTGTACTTCAAACTTGGGGAAATCTGGCTGTCCATAGTCATGTGTAAGTTTGTTCTGTGCATTACTTTGTAGATGGTTGGAGGAAATTGATCGCAAACAGGCTGAGATGGTGGCTGCACAAATTGCCCTGGAAAAGCTCCGTCAGCGAGATCAGTTACTTAAAACTGAAAATGAAATGTTGAAGGTTCGGATAAATTAGTCTGATTCTTCTGGGTAAATTAAAATTAGTGTTATTATTCTTGTTTTTTTGTGGCCTTACTGTCTTTGATCTGTATAGTTGGAGAATGTAAAACATAAGAAGAAGGTGATGGAACTTGAAGGAGAAGTAAAGAAGCTGTCTGGACAGCAAAACCTCCAGCAGCGCATTCATCATCATGCCAAAATCAAGGCAAGTTATTTTTATTTATGTTTATGTTTGCCTTTTTTTTAAAAAAAAAGAAAAGAAGAAAAAAACCATATTTTCTGTCCTTTTCACTCTCTTCTGAAGTAAACATTTAGCAACAAACTTAAATGACAGGAAGAAAACAATCTACTGAAGATTGAAAATGAAGATCTTAGCAATAAGCTAAGGCGGGCAGAGGTGATTCTTTCACGTGTCAAGGAAGAGCTTGCTCGCTACCGTGCTTCCTGTGGTAGGAGTATTGATTTCAATGAGGAACAAATGCTGAGTAACAAACTTAAGGTTGGTATCAGTGTCAGTATGCAGTATGCATGATGTGTGTGCAATCCACAGCAGGAGTTCATCACCTAACAATCAACTGAATCTTCAACAGGAAACAGAAGAAGAGAGGCTGCAATTAGCACAGAAGTTCCTGAACTTGTGTACCAGCATTTTAAAGGTTTGTTAATTTTTTTTTTTTCTTGTATTGGGTCTGCCCAGAGAGACCCAGAGATTGAAACACTAACCGTTTATTATCTGAAATGAACTTTCAGGTAGCTGGAATAACAAAACCAGTGTCTGAAATAAGCCTCTCTGTGGCTGAAGAAGCTCTTGAGCAGCTCAAGAATCGACTCACAACACTGGAAAGAGAATCACAAGATTTGAAGTTTAAGGTAGGGGGAATACTCCCCTTCTTTAAATAGGAGTTTGCTTCACTATGAACTGAAATGCAGGAAACTAAGAAACTGCTGATCCTTCTGCAGAATAAGATTGTGAATGAAAGAATTCGACTCTCCGAGCTTGTGCCACAGCCCTCACCATTAAGCTCAAGGACAGATGAGAACCATCTAACTCCCCAGAGGGTATCCCAAACTCCATTTCTTTCAGCTTTAGATCGATAGACAGGGCCCATCAGCTGCTGGTTGAATAGTGGTTAACCTTCTGCTAACAGTCATTGAAATCCAAGCTGGGCTATTCTTTTGTTTCGTTTATCCTCTTGTATATCAGCTCTTGTAAATACTTTCATATTTTATATGATTCAATTATAAATTGAAATTTTGCTTCACATCTGTGTTCATGAACAGGCCATTTTATGTTGCACTGTGCTCTGCATACATTCCATGCAAATCAATACCTCAGGCTTCTCAAAAATCAGTCAAGGGGGACAAGCCTAAGTTACTTCAAAAATGTATGTGAAAAATGCACGTGTCACGTGTCTCGGCTCAGGTCTGTTACATGCGTTATAACACATGATTCAACCTAAAAATATAATTTACATCAAATTTGAACTACAATTCAAAATTATTTATTTATTCCAAATAATAAGAATGTTTGGACAATAAAAATGATGAAAAATAAGTGAAAAGATGGGAAAATATGAAAAAAAATATCATACATAAATAGCATCTATCTAAAATTAATTCAATAATAAAAATGGCACATGAAATTATATATATATTTCTGGAAAAAAAGTTTATTTACAAAAGAAATTAAAAATAAAATAAAGTGTATAATCATTTTTGTGGTTGATAATTTTGGTTTTTTATTTTGAAATGTGTTTGGTAATGATTTTTGAAAGTGTTTTTATTGTTTCTAATATTAATAATTTTTAAAAATGTTTTTATTATTTTTAATATTTGAAAAGTAAAAAATTTCAAATTTTAGGATAATTAAAAACATTTTTAAAAATTATTATCAAATTATTCTTAATTTGTTTTGTAAATGTACCGAGAGTTAGACTCTTTACCGATTAACCAAAATAAAATAAATGATAAAATAAAATACGTAAAATAGTTTATAATATAAGAATATTAAAATAAAATGTTAAAAGCAAGCTCTAAAGCGACAAATCTTCTCATTACACGACACGTTTTGACCTAGGTCGCATAGAATTTTCGTACACTCAACCCCCACTTACAGTGGAGTCAGTTTCAGATTAGGGCTTCGCCATTGATGCTCTGGAGAAGCTTTTGTTTTTCCCTTTTCTTCCTTTTCTTCCTTTTCTTCCTTTTCTTCTTTTCCACACACCCAAAGGCATCATTGGAATAAACCCCAATTTCACATTTCAAGCATCCTATTCTTTGAGTAAATTCCCCGAGCATCTGATAATTGAAGCCCCATACAAAACAAAACCCTAATCTGAAACATCTTTCTCGCTGTTGGCTTCTGCAGATTTTGATCGAAAATGAGCTCTGCACACTTGAGTTCGATTCGTTTTGATCTGGAATGGTTCAGGAAGGTTGGTAGTTATGACAGGATTCGGTAAAGTTCTGTTTGGTTAGAGAGAAAATGCAGGAGAAGAAAAGAAAAGACACGAAATGAGTATTTTGTCTTAATTTTATATATATTTTTTTACATTTAGCTCACTGGAAACAGAGTACCTTGTTCTGCTACTTGGCTGAGTTGAGTTGTGTTGGAGTTTTCCATTTGTTGGAAGTAAAATAGATAAAAGAATAAGAACTTAAACTTTTATTAGTACTTTCTTGAGTTTTCTCTGCAACCAAACGAGAGGAATAAGAAAGGGGACTTTTTTTTTTTTGAAGCTATGCTAAACTGAAAATTTATCTTTGAAGATTTAAAATGGTGGGAAATAATGTTACCAGTTTTTCATTGAGTTGTTGAGTGAAACTAAGATTCCAAATGGAAGGAAGCTGGGTGTTATTGAGTTGGAGTTTTCCATTTTTTTGGAAGTAAAATAGCTGAAAGCATCAGACTTAAAATTTTATTTTTATTGTCCTGAGTTTTATTAGCAATCAAATCAAGAGGAACAAGAAAAGTGATTGTTTTCAAGCCAAAGCTAACTGAAAGTTGGTATCTTTTAAGATTTGAATTGGTGGGAAATGTTATTTACATGCATGTGTCTTTTTACATAATTGCAGAGTGAAACAAAGAGTTCAAATGGAAGGAAGCTGCATATTAGAGGATCAGTGACTTCATCCCCGCAAAGCGTGCAGTTTGCAGAGGCAAAAACCGAGAAATCTGGAAAGGCAGTTCGGATTGGTGTACTTGGGGCCAGTGGCTACACTGGTTCAGAGGTACTCTGTTTTTCTCATAAAGATACCCATAACACTTCTTTCCATTGAAATGTACTTTTGGAACTTCAAAGAAGAGGATGATTAAGAGTGTGTTTGGTAGTGATTCTTGAAAGTGTTTCTAGTATTTTTAATGCTTAAAAAATAAATATTTTCAAGTGTTACAAAGATTAAAACCACTTTTCAGAATCACTGCCAAATACACTCTTAAGTGTTCGAGTAAAAGGCTTCAACTTGGTGATGGTAAATTGTCTTCATTCATGTAATATATGGAATGATATTCCTGGCAGATTGTTAGACTTCTGGCAAACCATCCACACTTTGGCATTACCCTCATGACTGCAGACAGAAAAGCTGGTCAATCAATTGGATCAGTATTTCCACATTTGATCACACAAGTATGACTCTTTATATTTTCAGGGTTTTCCTTATGTTTAAGGTACAATGATTGCTTTTGCAGCAATGATACTGATTAGAAATAGTTTTTTTGCATGGAACATATTGAACTCGATCAATAGTTAATTGTGGTAAATTTGATTTATATTCACAGCAGTGTTTTAGAAAAATGTATCATTCCAGTTGGTAGCTTATTATGTACATGCCCTGCATCTGCACCTCAACCAACTAATATGTTTTAAATTGGCTATTCAATGGTGACTTTGACTAAATACCTTTTTAATAATTGTTAAAACAAATGTCAAATCAATAAATAAATACAATTAAAAATATAATTGCGATTGAGGTCCATCTAGTTTGGAGGATCAGAATTAAGAGTGTTGCTACATATTTGATTTCATTTGACTGACTCTCCTAATTTGTATTTATCTTCTTTCACTCCTAAACAAAATCCCACCATTCTCTTTTAAATTAAAAAATTGCATAATGATTGTTTGGTGGGAATGTTGAATGAAGGATTTTTGGAAAGAACACTGTTTCTCCGAAACCAATATAGGTGTTTGAGTCAAATTGAATCTTGGAATACTGGAAAACGGGAGTTGTAGACAGCATGGCATGGATAGAACGAATGTGATATGACTACAAAAATGAATGCACATGGATGTTATGCAAAAAACTAAACTAGTGCTATGAATGCAAACCTAGCCCTTCTCAAAGTTCTCTGTCTCAGCTTTACTTTCATATTTTAATTATTTCTTGGCATTGGTAGCTTAGAGTGGGCAACCCCCAATTTAACAACCTGCCATATTGGCCCTTAATGGACATTAGCAGGATTCGGATACCTCTATAATTTGGATCCCATAGAATTTTGTCAGTAGCTCCATTACATGGTTTTCTCAAAACTATTATTTTATAATTTACCTCCAGCCATGGAAATCAGTGTCACATGTGAAATAATTTAGCACATCCAAAGCAGTATAAGAAAATAAATTATGTTTCTTAGAAGAAAAAATTAACCTAAAAAGTGAATCCTATGCATAACAAGGAAACCAGTAGAATAAAACTGGGAGTTTTTTATCTTGTGGAGACAATTAATGATGATATCCTGAAATTTAGGCAGAGAGCTTAATTTTCTCTTTTCCTCTCTCTCTCACCCCCCACCCCCCTCCCCCAACATGTTTTTGCATGGTGGCAAATGTTGATGAGCTTACAGTTCTTTACATTTACAGGATTTACCAGATATGGTTGCTATCAAGGATGCAAATTTTTCTAATGTGGATGCTGTGTTTTGTTGTTTGCCACATGGAACCACACAGGTCCTTTACTCATTCAATCAGCAAAAATGAGGCCATATGCTTAATTTCTAAATATGACAAACCATTTACTAAGTTCCTTTTATTTAATCATTTATGTATTGATTGTTTTTTTACAGGACATAATCAAAGCTCTTCCCAAGAGTTTAAAGATTGTTGATCTTTCTGCAGTACGCTTTAGATGCACACTTCTACCTTTCTTTGCAGTCTAAGTGGTTCTATTTACATGCGTCCTGCAGTTAATTAGAAATTTGAAGATTTTACCTTATCTATTCTAAGTGATGCTTCTGCAGGACTTTCGTCTGCAAGAAATTGCTGAATATGAAGAATGGTATGGTCAGCCACACAGAGCCCCAGATTTGCAGGTAGGTAATTGTTTTCTTAAGTGTGCACCTGAGATATCTTTTAAGGACAGTGTCAGAAGTTCTGGGTTCCGGAGTTTTTGGCTTTGATGTTGTATACCCATCCATATGGTATTCTCTTTCCAAACTCAATTAAATAAAATCGAATTGTTGGAGAATGATCTTTCTCACTTTGATTGTACTTTGGAAACCCTTATATTTAAATTTAAATTTAAATTTAATCTTTCGACTATGGAGGTAGGAAGTATTATTATTATTATTGTTATTGTTATTATTATTATTGTTGTTGTTGTTGTTGTTGTTATTATTATTATTATTATTATTTTGAGTTTCTTGGACATTGTATTCAAATTTGAGTCTTTATAGTTGCTCAAATATGCATATTTGTTATTTAAGTTGTTCATATCTTCCTAGGTTGTTGCCCTCCATATCAATATTATAAATGCCTCAAGTGTTTGATGGCTGTCATCATCATATATTTGGTTGGGTGATCTTTTGCAACATTAGAGGACAAGAATCCATGGAAAGAATTTCCTAGGAGAAATCTCTTTGGATACTATATTTGAGGTACAACGTGCATTTTGATGCATGGTGCTTTACATATGATGATGGATTTCACTGAGCATTCCCTTAGAATTGCTTGCTAAGGACAAGTTAACTATTTTAATTGTGGTAGTATTTATCTGTTGTCATCAAGTCATCTTTGTTGTTGTGGGCAATGGTATGACATAACACAGGCCTTCAATATAATGATCCTTGAAAACTATCTGAGCACAACTTTCTTTTCACTTGCTTTTTTCATCATGTTAGTGAATTTTTTGTTTACTTGGATCAGAAAGAAGCAGTGTATGGCTTGACAGAGATTTTGAGGGAAGAAATTAAAGCTGCACGTCTTGTTGCCAATCCTGGCTGTTATCCTACAACCATTCAGCTTCCTCTTGTTCCCTTGTTGAAGGTTTGTGCCTGTTTTGTTGTTTTTTTTAAAGTTTTTCTATGTATTTGATTTGATTTTTGAGTTTTGAGTACGAGCCAAGGTCTTGCAGTATCTTCGATAGGGAGAAATGCTTTGTTTGTTTCTTAGATTTCAGAAATATTAGAAACTGGATTAATATATCTAAAATTTCATTGTATGCACAGAGATGCATGAGAAAAATTCATTTACAGTTCAATAGCAAGCTCTTAATAGTTAGGACATACAGTATATCCAGTACAAAATGAAGAAGCATTGGTTTATATCCATTCTACAAATTGAGAAAAAGGAAGAAAGAACTATGGGTGGGGGGGAAGGAAGAAAGCCATGCTGACAGACACCCTATCATGTACTGAGTATCAACACACCAAAAAGCTTGGTGTTTTTTAGTAAATTTTATTTGCCTATAAAAAAAATATCAAGATACACCAAAAAGCAGATTAGGGAAATGTAATGTGTGGACAGGTACAGTGGATGAGCTGAATTAAGTAGCTAACCATGAAAACTTAAGCTTTAGGTCTCAAATTCTAAATCTTTTTATATAATGGGGAGAGATTCATCCGAATAGCAAGGCCTTTATCCCAACTTCTGCAAAACAAATCTCAAGCAATTTGGGCCTGCTCCTGTACCCTGTACCCCTTAAATACCAGGGACATTCAACTTAGAGGCCTCTAGTTTATTGTTAGAGGTCACTACTCCTAAGCTACACCTGATGGGCCTTTATAGCACTAGACATGCATTTTTGTTTAAGCAGGTGCTGTTTCGTTTCCATGATTTAACAAATTGAACTAATTAATTTTAAGATCCCCTCGACTGCATTAATTACTCTGATTTTAATGAATATTTGATCTCCCAAATTAGACAAATAAGAGATGTATTTGATCATCTGGAGACATAGAAGTGTTTGAGATGCACATAATATCAAACCCCTGTGGGTAACTGCAATTATTCTCTAGATTTAATATCTGAACCATCCATTGCCAACAGAAGCTTGCCATGCATAGTTTCTGGCTGGACCATTCTTGGGGGTCTCGTCTTCTCAGATGTCCCTATTAAGTGCCCTATGTTTTTGAGATTTGCCTTTGGTTTGCAGGCTAATCTCATTGAAACAAGAAATCTCATTATTGATGCAAAATCTGGTGTGAGTGGAGCAGGTTAGGATTTTTTTTTTTTTTTTAATGCAAATTCTTAGCAGTATATATTCTTGATTCCACTTGCAGCACATTTCAGCAGCTTTTGGTATTTGGTACATTTTGCAGGTCGTGGTGCCAAGGAGGCAAATCTGTACACTGAAATAGCTGAAGGCATTCATTCTTATGGTATTACAAGGCATCGCCATGGTAAGATTTTGTAAATCAGAATGATATTACAATGAAGCAAAATCCCTGTCTATTTACAATTATTTTCTTTCCATTTAAATTCATAATATTTTTTCATGATTACTTTTAACATGCTGATTTCTTTTTCCTTTGTGTGGGGTGGGGACTGATGCATGCTGAATGAATCTGGCACTTAATGGTTTTAATGGAAAATGTATATCATTGTAGTGGATCTTTGTCATAATAGCTTTACCAAGTTTATGGATGTTGAGTATGATAAAAAGAAAAGTTCACAGATGTCAATAGGGCGAGTTTTTGAAGTGACCTGTTCCATAGTCTTTACTGGGATGGATTTGATAAAGTTGCAATCAGTGTATGAGTGGTTATTTTTTATTTAATCCATTCTATTTTTTGGACCCAGGTTGAGGTCAGTATGGGTTTAGGTTTATGCCAATCCCCTCCCCCACTTCCCCTCACACACCCGGATTATAGTGCTATTATATATTTATCCTTGGGAGTCCCTGAATGTCCTACATATCTGGGATAAAGGTACAGTTTTCTCCAAAATCTCTGTACAGCCCACACTCATCTCTTCCCCTACAGCTAAATGTAATCCATCACAATCTTTATCCCAAATCACTTCATTGCATCCTTGGCTAGCTTCAGTCAAAAGTGAAGGAAAGTTCCTCTGACGATTGCTTCTATTGACTGTCCTTTCTCTGCAACCTATCACTCTTTCTTGATCCAAGACAAAGATAATAGATGCCCTTCTCTCTTAAACTAGCTTGCTAGCAGTTGAATAGATCAGCCTTTGACAAGAAGGCAAAAGAAAATGGGTCCAATGAGGGAAAAATACGTCCCATGGGGGTTCGTTTGCTTGTACTCTCTCCTTTGGCTTGGACCCTGGGCTTAGAGATAGGAACCGTTAAACATGATCCTAGAGAGAGGGCCTTTTACCATTTTGGTTTGTTGAGATTTTATAATTCTCATTTAGATATAGATATACATGCACATGATTTCCTTCTGTCCTGCCCCTGCCTGCTTGGCTGCATCTCGAATATGATATTAGTCTGGCCTGCACCAGACCCGCATTGCCTGATATTATATTTAGGGTGGAAAAACTAAAGCTTCAAAAATTATTTCTTACTCATGCATAGGAAAGCAATCTTGCAAAACTATGGGAGAGGGATGTTCTAGCAATATTTTTTATAATAAAGATACAATTGCATGTTGACCATCTTCACTTTATGCTAGAGAAGTCTCATATTGATGTTCATCTTATTTAATTATTTAAGATAATTTAGAGGAAGTAGGAAGAATTTTCTTTACATGGAATTTAATGGCTCCAAAAGCATATGATACAAAATTCAAAGTTGTCATTTGGTTGATTTTGATGCATAATCTGGATTTTATTTTTGAGTTTCAGTTCCTGAGATTGAGCAGGGACTTTCAGATGCTGCACATGCAAAAGTGACTGTCAGCTTCACTCCTCACCTAATGCCAATGGTAGTGGTTACATTCAGATGTATAAAAGTACTTATAATATTGTCATTTGTCTCTTTACTCACAAAGCAGTTAAACATTATATTCATATTATGGCGTGACAGAGCCGTGGTATGCAATCAACTATATATGTGGAAATGACCCCAGGAGTCACAATCGAGGATTTGTACAAACAATTAAAGATTGCCTATGAGGTATTTGTTTCATGATGTGACTTTCGCACACTGGTTTCACTTTTAGGGGTCTCAGTGATTCACAGCCAATGATCACAAAGAATAGAGCTTCAAATTCATGACACAGGCACAAACACCCCAGAGAAGCTATCTTATAATTATCTGTCAAGTGATAGATTTGCCTGCATCACCTGCCATTTAATCTTCTGACCAACAATAATCTTAATTTAGTTAGATTATCGTATAATGCATAAAAGTTCCATTTATTTGTTTATTCTGTATCTCAAGGGGTTTTATTGGTTTAGGTGATTGATTATTTTGTTTGGCCTGATTAATGTCCTTTCTGAAGGCCCAACGCAAATGGCAGTTGATTAATTGTAGATATCATCTTTCTATTTCTCCATGAGTCTGATGGTTTAATCATATCCACTGCTCTTTTCAGGACGAAGAATTTGTAATTTTGCTGGAGAAAGGAGTTGTTCCTCATACTCGAAATGTCCGTGGATCCAATTACTGTCTTCTGAATGTCTTTCCTGACCGAATCCCTGGACGAGCAATTATAGTATCTGTTGTATGTTTAAATTTCCTTTGTTCATGTTTTAGAATTCCTTCATATTTCTAGTATGAAAGGTTATTAATAATCCTACTATCACTGGCTAAGGTCTCAAATCCTTGCTGCAGATTGATAATCTTGTGAAGGGAGCTTCTGGTCAAGCCTTGCAGAATCTTAATGTGATGATGGGATTGCCTGAGAATACAGGACTTCTCTACCAGCCATTGTTTCCATAAGATATTCTACCTTAAAGGGTAAGCATTCAAGTCTGAACTTAAATAAAGCTTATTGAATAAGAAATCCTTTTCTACCACTCTACTTGATCTAGGCTTTGTGTCCATGTTGAGCACAGACCACCGAGTTTTTTCTTTCTGCTGTCTCAACCTTTTGGCCTTCCTTGTAGCCCCTCTGACCAGAACCATTTTGCATAATTGATGTTGTTCTAACGTGTTGGCTATGCTGTTGTGTTCATTTCAACATGCATCGCCCATTCTTATGGGCAGAGACTAGATTTTGAAATTCCAGAATAATTGTTGAATTTGAAGAATGTAGTCAAAATCAACAAAGTCTGTAGTTGTGCATAACCTTGCAATGTTCATGTGGAAACCAAAATTTTGAACCTTGCCATGTTCATCTACGAGGGTTGTAGTTGTGCATAACCTCGCTTCTGCATAACTGATCTACACCGGTTTATTGCAGGTAACTTTGGCACGGAATCCGTATCTTGAAGCCACTGCAGTGGGTTAAAGAGCTTGCAAATGGAAATCCAGTATTGTAGAACATTGTTGGGACATGTATTTATAAACAGTTTTTCCTTTAGAAGCTATATATGCTGTTAAACAGTTGATCCTTGAAACAATCTTGGGTGCCAGATCTTCTTGTTAGGGTTGATAAAATAATGGTTCATCTTTGTTAGAATGATTTTTAATTGCAATAAGGACTCTGCCTCTCGACTTCGCAGGAACATTTGATTACTTCTTGATCTCTAAACATACATTCATTCACTCATGAGAACATAATGGCTGATTGTTAGCTTTTTCATTTTTCTTAGCTTCTCATTTTCTTACCAAACAAAGGACATACTGTTTTCAAAAACATATTAAATGAAAAAAAAAAAAAAATTGCTTTGCAACCAAAATCGTCTTTCCAATGGTCAATGAATATTGTAAAGTTTCCAAAATTTAACAAGTTGGTTAATTAATGGGAAGATCTCCTTGGCTGCATTGCTTCTAAGGTTGGTTCAGCCCTTGGGAGGCTTCAAATGGGCAGGGGCTTCAGAACCAATGTTTCTTGAGATACTTCCATGATTGAGAGTGGGAGAGTGTTAAGAGTTTGCTTAGGAGGGAGGCTTCATGAGAAAAGGGGTCTTATGGAAGAAGAGGATAGATTCATTGGGGAGAACACTAAATGAGAAGCTGTCTCTTACATCCTTCTATTGTGCTTGCAAGTCAGGTGAAGTAAAGAGGCTTTTTGATGACTAAATATGGTCTTAAGTGTCACAAGTATGAGGTCTATTCTTAATATTTACGGTGTTTGTGCCATTGAGGAGTCCTCTAAGTGAGCCTTTACAAAACCACAAAATTGGCAAACAACACAACTTTTTATAGGGAAAAACCCTTTAACTTGCATTAACTCTCAAGTAATTGCAAAAAACTGGCTAAGGTCTTCTTTGAACAAGATTTCCTTGGTGAGTTCATATAAAGAGGTTTAGTAAAGTACACTTTGTATACGCACCAACTATACCTGTCTCTTTAAGTATCAACCTACTAATAGAACCCACATTTTAGGTAGTGGTTCGGCTCATGGCTTTGGCCATTGCCATTTATCCTAATAATTGCATTCCATTCTCTTGATTTGCCACTTGGTAGAGCAGTGATCATGCCACATATCTTGTCATTGTAGAGAATTGCTTGGTATATTATGTAAAAATTTATGAAATTTACAAAATTTGTGAAATAAAATATTACTTGTATTATTGTTACAAGCATGCTTGGAAACCCTCTAAACCAACCACTTACTAGCTCCATAAAATGCACAACAATTGCACATAAGCAATACAAATTTTTAAAGGGAAAAACCTAAAATTTCCATCAAACCTCGAGTAATTATAAGAAAACAACGAAGGTATTTTCAAAACAAGACTCCATAATTTTCCTTCTTGATAGATTGATACAAAAAAGGCTTAGCAAAGTTCACTTTTTATAGCACCAAATACAACCATGTTCTAGGAATCACTCACATCTGGTTCAATGCATGACTTCAATTATTGTCTCCTGTCTTAATAGTTTTCTTCTATACTCGTACTTTCCCCACTTTTCAAAGTAGTTGCATTGCTTATATACCATCCCTTTCATGTTAACAACTCATGCTTTTGATCATGTCACCTTCCTTAGTCATATTGCACCATTTCTTGCCTCCTATCCAATGTGTTGCGTGTAGCGAGCCTATCAACCCACCTTGTATTCCACTTTAGATGCATTTCATACCAAGTGTCATTTCCACGACAACTTAACAACCTCCTACTTAGGCTTCCCCAATGTCAGATGTCACACTCTTTTGCCTCAAGGTGTCTTATTCTTACCATGTCAACAACTTTTGTTTGGTCTTTCACTAATACTAAATGTTGCACCCTATTTAACCTATGTGTGGTACTCAGTCTAGTAATGTATGTATAAATAACTTCACGTGTGTCAAACCCTTTCCTAGCCCACATCCTTATTATAATGTTAACTATGCAAAACAAGCTTCCTTCTCAGCCTATGATTTACATCAATTGCATTATTGGCATATACATGACAATATTGTTGATTCCAAGGCATGTATAGCTTAGGCCATATGCAACAACTGTACCCTATGACATTGTGTTCATGGTTTGTACTAGACTCGTGGTATTTTGCTTAGTATGCATACTAGTAAGACCTTCACCATCGATCTTTTTCATATATGAGGCTTCATATCATTCTTTCGGAGTGATATACTTGTTGTCACCTATATTCTATCATCACCCTTGGAAAGAGTCACCCCAACCTCTCTTAAAATGTTTTTGAAGGTTCTCCCATTGTGATAGGAGAAGACATCTTCCACACACCCTAATGAATTTTCTTTAATTATAGAAAATTTCAACTTGGTGACATCTTACACTTTAATTTTTATTGAGTTTAGATGTCTATGGGATACTTTATGCTCATGAATGTGTATGTGCATAATGTCATCACCATGTATTACCATCTTTCATGTTATCACTAAGCCAACACCTAGCACTAATAGCACTCATGCCCGTACATTGATGTGATACTTGGCCTCACAAGTATCCTTGATTTTCTAAGACACGTTATTTTGCATGCCATAGATACTCATGAATGCAATGTGTCCCCCGCATAAGGCTTTGGCCTCATATTGACACAAGCAAAGTGATGACAATTACTATTTTTAACATTATTCTTATTATTAGCTTGGTAAGAAGATTGGATGTCAATAATAAATAAGAATCGCCTTATATTATGCTCCCTTATCCTTTTCCATGGAAACAGTGTAAAAATGATGGAATAGATGTATTACTTAGAAAATGGAAATTTTTTACCTCTTATGGAACAACTTTCCATGTCTGCATAAAAATATATAAAAAAACAAATTAGATAATGACTCAAATATTATGTACATAATAATACAATAAGACCTTCAAATTCATTTAAAAAAAAAAAAAAACTTTTTTAGGCAACTTAACAAAATAATGAAGATGGAAATGTTATTGGATTGTGAAATCTGAATTAGTTTTGTTACGTTTCACTCATGATGTTGGGGATTGAGATGCTCGATCAACTCGTGGGTTGGAGAATTTTTTTATGAGATGAATGACGAGTTTATCCTTATTATATATTTAACGCTTTTATATTTTAAA
>JBAPGN010002933.1:16948-41448 GCA_037355405.1 Vitis amurensis
AGGGTAGAATCATTGTGAGTATCAAAAAATGGTAGAATCCGGGAGAGTACCCAAAAAAGGTAGAATCTGTGTAAGTACCGAAAAACTATCCGGACGAGTTCAAAAAAACGGTAGAATCAGTGTGAGTACCGGAAAATTTTAGATTCCGGGCGAGTCCCAGGAAAAGGTAGAATCCGTGCGAGAACCGAAAAACTGTCCGGACAAGTTCCGAAAAACGGTAGAATCATTGTGAGTACCGAAAAATGGTAGAATCCGGGTGAGTACCGGGAAAAGGTAGAATCCGTGCGAGTACCGAAAAATTGTCCGGACAAGTTCCGAAAAACGCTAGAATCATTGTGAGTACCGAAAAATAGTAGAATCCGGGCGAGTACCCAGAAAAGGTAGAATCCGTGCGTGTACCGAAAAGCTGTCCGGACGAGTTCCAAAAAACGGTAGAATCAGTGTGAATACTAGAAAATCTTAGATTCCGGGCGAGTACCGTGAAATAGGTAGAATCCGTGCGAGTACCGAAAAAATGTCCGGACGAGTTCCGAAAAACGGTAGAATCATTGTGAGTACCGAAAAATTGTAGAATCCGGGCGAGTACTGGGAAAAAGTATAATCCGTGCGAGTACCGATAAATTGTCCGGACGAGTTCCGAAGAACGGCAGAATAATTGTGAGTACCGAAAAATGGTAGAATCCGGGCGAGTACTCAAAAAAGGTAGAATCCGTGCGAGTACCGAAAAACTGTCCAGACGAGTTCCAAAAATTGGTAGAATCAACGTGAGTACCGGAAAAATTTTAGATTCCGGGCGAGTACCGTGAAAAGGTAGAATCTGTGCGAGTACCGAAAAATTGTCCGGACGTGTTCCAAATAACGGTAGAATCAGTGTGAGTACCGGAAAATTTTAGATTTTAGGCGAGTACCGGGAAAAGGTAGAATCCGTGCGAGTACCGAAAAACTGTCAGGACAAGTTCTGAAAAACGGTAGAATCATTGTGAGTACCGAAAAATGGTAGAATCCGGGCGAGTAACGGGAAAAGGTAGAATTCGTGCGAGTACGGAAATACTGTCAGGACGAGTTCCGCAAAATTGGTAGAATCATTGTGAGTACCGAAAAATGGTAAAATTCGGGCGAGTACGGGGAAAAGGTAGAATCCGTGCGAGTACCACAAAACTTTCCGAACGAGTACTGAAAAACGGTAGAATCAGTGTCAGTATCGGGAAAAAGTAGCATCCGTGCGAGTACCGCAAAACTGTCTCGACGAGTATCGAAAAACGGAAGAATCATTGTGACTACCGAAAAATGGTAGAATCCGGGCATGTACCAGGAAAAGGTAGAATCCGTGCGAGTACCGAAAAACTGTCTAGACGAGTTCCGAAAAACGGTAGAATCATTGTGAGTACTGAAAAATGGTACAATCCGGTCAAGTAACAGGAAAAGGTAGAATCCTTTCGAGTACCGAAAAACTGTCCTAACGAGTTCCGAAAAACGGTAGAATCATTGTGAGTACCGAAAAATGGTAGAATCCGGGCGAGTACCGGGAAAAGGTAGAATCCGTGCAAGTACCGAAAAACTGTCCGGAGGAGTTTCGAAAAAATGTAGAATCATTGTGAGTACCGAAAAATGGTAGAATCCGGACGAGTACCCGGAAAAAGTAGAATCCGTGCGAGTACCGAAAAACTGTCCGGACGATTTCCAAAAATCGGTAGAATCAATGTGAGTACCGGAAAATTTTAGATTCCGGGCGAGTACCGGGAAAAGGTAGAATCCGTTTGAGTACCGAAAAACTATCCGGACGAGTTCCGAAAAACGGCAAAATCATTGTGAGTACCGAAAAATGGTAGAATCCGGGCGAGTACTCGGAAAAGATAGAATCCGTGCGAGTACCGAAAAACTGTCCGGACGAGTTCCGAAAAACGGTAGAATCATTGTGAGTACCGAAAAATGGTAGAATCCGGGCGAGTACCCGGAAAAGGTAGAATCTGTGCGAGTACCGAAAAACTATCCGGACGAGTTCCAAAAAACGGTAGAATCAGTGTGAGTACCGGAAATTGTTAGATTCCGGGCGAGTCCCGGGAAAAGGTAGAATCCGTGGGAGTACCGAAAAACTGTCCGGACGAGTTCCGAAAAACGGTAGAATCATTGTGTGTACCGAAAAATGGTAGAATCCGGGCGAGTAGCTGGAAAAGGTAGAATCCGTGCGAGTACCGAAAAACTGTCCGGACGAGTTCCAAAAAACGGTAGAATCAGCGTGAGTATCGGAAATTGTTAGAATCCGGGTGGGTACCGGGAAAAGGTAGAATCCGTGCGAGTACCGTAAAACTGTCCGGACGAGTTCCATAAAATGGTAGAATCAGTGTGAGTACCGAAAATTATTAGATTCCGGGCGAGTCCCGGGAAAAGTTAGAATCCGTTCGAGTACCGAAAAACTGTCCGGACGAGTTCCGAAAAACGGTAGAATCATTGTGAGTACCGAAAAATGGTAGAATCCGGGCGAGTACCTGGAAACGGTAGAATCATTGCGAGTATCGAAAAACTGTTCGAACGAGTTCCAAAAAACGGTAGAATCAATGTGAGTACTGGAAAATGTTAGATTCCGGGCGAGTACCGGGAAAAGGTAGAATCCGTGCCAGTACCGAAAAACTGTCCGAACGAGTATCGAAAGACGGTAGAATCATTTTGAGTACCGAAAAATTGTAGAATCCGGGCGAGTACCGGGAAAAGGTAGAATCCGTGCGAGTACCGAAAAACTGTCCTGACGAGTTCCGAAAAACGGTAGAATCATTGTGAGTGCCGAAAAATGGTACAATCCGGGCGAGTACTCAGAAAAGGTAGAATCCGTGCGAGTACCAAAAAACTGTCCGGACGAGTTCCAAAAAACGGTAGAATCAATGTGAGTACCGGAAAATGTTAGATTCCGGGCGAGTACCGGGAAAAGGTAGAATCCGTTCGAGTACCCAAAAATTGTCCGGACGAGTTCCGGAAAACGATAGAATCATTGTGAGTACCGAAAAATGGTAGAATCCAGGCGAGTATCGGGAAAAGGTAGAATCCGTGCGAGTACCGAAAAACTGTCCGGACGAGTATCGAAAAATGGTAGAATCATTGTGAGTACCGAAAAATGGTAGAATCCGGGCGTGTACCAGGAAAAGGTAGAATCTGTGCGAGTACCGAAAAACTGTCCCGACGAGTTCCGAAACATGGTAGAATCATTGTGAGTACCGAAGAATGGTAAAATCCGGTCGAGCACCGGGAAAAGGTAGAATCCGAGCAAGTACCAAAAAACTGTCCTGACGAGTTCGGAAAAACGGTTGCATCATTGTGAGTACCGAAAAATGGTAGAATCCGGGCGAGTACTCGGAAAAGGTAGAATCCTTGCGAGTACCAAAAAACTCTCCGGACGAGTTCCAGAAAGCGGTAGAATCAATGTGAGTACCGGAAAATGTTAGATTCCGTGCGAGTACTGGGAAAAGGTAGAATCCGTGCGAGTACCGAAAAACTGTCCGGACGAGTATCGAAAAACGGTAGAATCATTGTGAGTACCGAAACATGGTAGAATCCGGGCGTGTACCGGGAAAAGGTAGAATCCGTGCGAGTACCGAAAAACTATCCAAACGAGTTCCGAAAAACGGTAGAATCATTGAGAGTACCGAAAAATGGTACAATCCGGTCGATTACCGGGAAAAGGTAGAATCCGTGCGAGTACCAAAAAACTGTCCAGACGAGTTCCGAAAAACGTTAGAATCATTGTGAGTACCGAAAAATGGTAGAATCCGGGCGAGTAACGGGAAAAGGTAGAATTCGTGCGAGTACGAAAATATTATCCCGACGAGTACCGAAAAATGGTAGAATCATTTTGAGTACCGAAAAATTGTAGAATCCGGGCGAGTACGGGGAAAAGGTAGAATCCGTGCAAGTACCAAAAAACTGTCCGGACGAGTTCCGAAAAACGGTAGAATCATTGTGAGTACCGAAAAATGGTACAATCCGGTCTAGTACCGGGAAAAGGTAGAATCCGTGCGAGTACCGAAAAACTGTCCGGACGAGTTCCGAAAAACGGTAGAATATTGTCAACTACCGAAAATGGTGAATCCGTGCGAGTTACCACAAAACTTTCGTGAGGAAAAAACGAATAGAATCAATTGTCAGTACCGGGAAAAGGTAGAATCCGTGCGAGTACGAAAAATCTCTCCGACGAGTAATCGGAAAACGGTAAGCAATCATTGTGAGTAACGAAAAATGGTAGAATCCGGAGCGTGCTACGGAAAAAGGTAGAATCCGTGCGAGTACCGAAAAACTTGTCAGAACGAGTTCCGAAAACGGTAGATATCATTGTGAGTAAAACGGAAAAAATGGTACAATCGGGCGTGTAACCGGGAAAGGTAGATTCCATCCGAGTACCGATAAAACTGTCCAGACGAAGTTCCGAAGAAACGTAGAATCATTGAGAGTACCGAAAAAATCGTAATCCGGTCGAGTTACCGGAGGAAAAGGATAATCCGTGACGAGTGCCGAAACTGTCCAAAACGAGTTCCGAAACGGTAGAATCATTGTGAGTACCCGAAAATGTTAGAATCTGGGCGAGTACTCGAAAAAGGTAGACTCCGTGCGAGTACCGAAAAACTGTCCGGACGAGTTCCTAAAAACGGTAGAATAATGTGAGCACCGGAAAATGTTAGATTCCGGCGACGTACCGGAAAAGGTAGAATCCGTGCCGAGTACCGAAAAACTGTCCGACGAGTATCGAGAAAAACGGTAGAATCATTGTGAGTACTGAAAAATAGTAGAATCGGCGTGTACCGGGAAAAAGGTAGAATCCGTGCGAGTACCGAAAAACTGTCTGGACGAGTATCGAAAAACGGTAGAATCATTTAGAGTACCGAAAAATGGTAGAATCCGGGCGTGTACCAGGAAAAGGTAGAATCCGTGCGAGTACCGAAAAACTGTCCGGACGAGTTCCGAAAAACGGTAGAATCATTGTGAGTACCGAAAAATGGTAGAATCCGGGCGAGTACCCGAAAAAGGTAGAATCCGTGCGAGTACCGAAAAACTATCCGGACGTGTTCCAAAAAACGGTAGAATCAGTGTGAGTACCGGAAAATCTTAGATTCTAGACGAGTACCGGGAAAAGGTAGAATCCGTGCGAGTACCGAAAAACTGTCTGGACAAGTTCCGAAAAACGGTAGAATCATTGTGAGTACCGAAAAATGGTACAATCCGGGCGCGTACCCGGAAAAGGTAGAATCCGTGCGAGTACCGAAAAGCTGTCCTGACGAGTTCCGAAAAACGGTAGAATCATTGTGAGTACCGAAAAATGGTACAATCTGGTCGAGTACCAGGAAAAGGTAGAATCCGTGCGAGTACCGAAAAACTGTCCTGACGAGTTCGGAAAAACGGTAGAATCATTGCGAGTACCGAAAAATGGTAGAATCCGGACGAGTACTCGGAAAAGGTAGAATCCGTGCGAGTACCGAAAAGCTGTCCAAACGAGTTCCGAAAAACGGTAGAACCATTGTGAGTACCGAAAAATGGTACAATCCGGTCAAGTACCGGGAAAAGGTAGAATCCGTGCGAGTACCAAAAAACTGTCCGGACGAGTTCTGAAAAACGGTAGAATCATTGCGAGTACCGAAAAATGGTAGAATCCGGACGAGTACTCGGAAAAGGTAGAATCCGTGCGAGTACCGAATAACTGTCCGGACGAGATTCAAAAAACGGTAGAATCAGTGTGAGTACCGGAAAATCTTAAATTCCGGGCGAGTACCGGGAAAAGGTAGAATCCGTGCGAGTACCAAAAAACTGTCCGGACGAGTTCCGAAAAACGTTATAATCATTGTGAGTACCGAAAAATGGTAGAATCCGGGCGAGTAACGGGAAAATGTAGAATTCGTGCGAGTACGAAAATATTATCCCGACGAGTACCGAAAAATGGTAGAATCCGGGCGAGTACCCGGAAAAGGTAGAATATGTGCGAGTACCGAATAAATGTCCGGACGAGTTCCAAAAAACGGTAGAATCAGTGTGAGCATAGGAAAATCTTAGATTCCGGGCGAGTACCGAAAAACTTTCCGGACGAGTATAGAAACATGGTAGAATCATTGTGAGTACCGAAAAATGGTAGAATCCGGACGTGTACCGGGAAAAGGTAGAATCCGTTCGAGTACCGAAAAACTGTGCAGACGAGTTCCGAAAAACGGTAGAATCATTGTGAGTACCGAAAAATGGTAGAATCCGGGCGAGTACCCGGAAAAGGTAGAATCCGTGCCAGTACCGAATAACTGTCCGGACGAGTTCCAAAAAACGGTAGAATCAGTGTGAGTAGCGGAAAATCTTAGATTCCGGGCGAGTACCGGGAAAAGGTAGAATCCGTGCGAGTACCGAAAAACTATCCGGACGAGTTCCGGAAAACGGTAGAATCATTGTGAGTACCGAAAAATGGTAGAATCCGGGCGAGTACTCGGAAAAGGTAGAACCGTGCGAGTACCGAAAAACTGTCCGGACGAGTATAGAAACACGGTAGAATCATTGTGAGTACCGAAAAATGGTAGAATCCGGACGTCTACCGGGAAAAGGTAGAATCCATGCGAGTACCGAAAAACTGTGCAGACGAGTTCCGAAAAACGGTAGAATCATTGTGAGTACCAAAAAATGGTAGAATCCGAGCGAGTACCCGGAAAAGGTAGTATCCGTAAGAGTACCGAATAACTGTCCGGACGAGTTCCAAAAAACGGTAGAATCAGTGTGAGTAGCGGAAAATCTTAGATTCCGAGCGAGTACCGAAAAACTGTCCGGACGAGTATAGAAACACGGTAGAATCATTGTGTGTACCGAAAAATGGTAGAATCCGGACGTGTACCGAGAAAAGGTAGAATCCGTACTAGTTCCGAAAAACGGTAGAATCATTGTGAGTACCGAAAAATGGTAGAATCCGGGCGAGTACCCGGAAAAGATAGAATTCGTGCGAGTACCGAATAACTGTCCGGACGAGTTCCAAAAAACGGTAGAATCAGTGTGAGTAGCGGAAAATCTTAGATTCCGGGCGAGTACCGGGAAAAGGTAGAATCCGTGCGCAGTACCGAAAAACTGTCCGGACGAGTTCCGAAAAACGGTAGAATCATTGTGAGTACCGAAAATTGGTAGAATCCGGGCGAGTACTCGGAAAAGGTAGAACCGTGCGAGTACCGAAAAACTGTCCGGACGAGTATAGAAACACGGTAGAATCATTGTGAGTACCGAAAAATGGTAGAATCCGGACGTCTACCGGGAAAAGGTAGAATCCATGCGAGTACCGAAAAACTGTGCAGACGAGTTCCGAAAAACGGTAGAATCATTGTGAGTACCAAAAAATGGTAGAATCCGGGCGAGTACCCGGAAAAGGTAGTATCCGTAAGAGTACCGAATAACTGTCCGGACGAGTTCCAAAAAACGGTAGAATCAGTGTGAGTAGCGGAAAATCTTAGATTCCGGAGTACCGGAAAGTAGAATCCGTGCGAGACCAAAAACTGTCCGGACGAGTATCGAAAACACGGTAGAATCATTGTGTGTACCGAAAAATGGTAGAATCCGGACGTGTACCGAGAAAAGGTAGAATCCGTACTAGTTCCGAAAAACGGTAGAATCATTGTGAGTACCCGAAAAATGGTAGAATCCGGGCGAGTACCCGGAAAAGATAGAATTCGTTGCGAGTACCGAATAACTGTCCGGACGAGTTCCAAAAACGGTAGAATCAGTGTGAGTAGCGGAAAATCTTAGATTCCGGGCGAGTACCGGGAAAAGGTAGAATCCGTGCGCGTACCGAAAAACTGTCCGGACGAGTTCCGAAAACGGTAGAATCATTGTGAAGTACCGAAAATTGGTAGAATCCGGGCCGAGTACTCGGAAAAGGTAGAACCGTGCGAGTACCGGAAAAACTGTCCGGACTGAGTATAGAAACACGGTAGAATCATTGTGAGTACCGAAAAATGGTAGAATCCGGACGTCTACCGGGAAAAGGTAGAATCCATGCGAGTACCGAAAAAACTGTGCAGACGAGTTTCCCGAAAAACGGTAGAATCATTGTGAGTACCAAAAAATGGTAGAATCCGAGCGAGTACCCGGAAAAGGTAGTATCCGTAAGAGTACCGAATAACTGTCCGGACGAGTTCCAAAAAATGGTAGAATCAGTGTGAGTAGCGGAAAATATTAGATTCCGGGCGAGTACCGAAAAACTGTCCGGACGAGTATAGAAACACGGTAGAATCATTGTGTATACCGAAAAATGGTAGAATCCGGACGTGTACCGAGAAAAGGTAGAATCCGTACTAGTTCCGAAAAACGGTAGAATCATTGTGAGTACCGAAAAATGGTAGAATCCGGGCGAGTACCCGGAAAAGATAGAATTCGTGCGAGTACCGAATAACTGTCCGGACGAGTTCCAAAAAACGGTAGAATCAGTGTGAGTAGCGGAAAATCTTAGATTCCGGGCGAGTACCGGGAAAAGGTAGAATCCGTGCGCGTACCGAAAAACTGTCCGGACGAGTTCCGAAAAACGGTAGAATCATTGTGAGTACCGAAAATTGGTAGAATCCGGGCGAGTACTCGGAAAACGTAGAACCGTGCGAGTACCGAAAAACTGTCCGGACGAGTATAGAAACACGGTAGAATCATTGTGAGTACCGAAAAATGGTAGAATCCGGACGTCTACCGGGAAAAGGTAGAATCCATGCGAGTACCGAAAAACTGTGCAGACGAGTTCCGAAAAACGGTAGAATCATTGTGAGTACCAAAAAATGGTAGAATCCGAGCGAGTACCCGGAAAAGGTAGTATCCGTAAGAGTACCGAATAACTGTCCGGACGAGTTCAAAAACCGGTAGAATCCGTGCGAGTACTGAAAACTTTATCGGACGAGTCGCAAAAACGGCTAGAATCAGGTGTGTGTACCGGGAAATTCTTAGATCCTGGGGAGAGTACCGGAAAGTATATCCATGCGAGTAGAAAAACGTCCGGACGAGTTCCGAAAAAAGGTAGAATCATTGTGAGTAAAGAAAATGGAAGAATCCGGGCGAGTACCGGGAAAACGTAGAATCCGTGCGAGTACCGAAAAAACTGTCCAGACTAGTTCCTAAAAACGGTAGAATCATAGTGAGTACCGGAAAATGGTAGAATCCGGGGTAGTACCGGGAAAAGGTAGAATCCGTGCGAGTGCCGAAAAACTCTCCGAACGAGTTCCGAAAAACGGTAGAATCATTGTGAGTACAGAAAAATGGTAGAAACCGGGCGAGTACTCGGAAAAGGTAGAATCCGTGCGAGTACCGAAAAACTGTCCGGACGAGTATAGAAACACGGTAGAATCATTGTGAGTACCGAAAAATGGTAGAATCCGGACCTGTACCGGGAAAAGGTAGAATCCGTGCGAGTACCGAAAAACTGTCCGGACGAGTACCAAAAAACGGTACAATCAGTGTGAGTACCGAAAAATCTTAGATTCCGGGCGAGTACCGGGAAAAGGTAGAATCCGTGCGAGTACCGAAAAACTATCCGGACGAGTTCCAAAAAACGGTAGAATCAGTGTGAGTACCGGAAAATGTTAGATTCCGGGCAAGTCCCGGGAAAAGGTAGAATCCGTGCAAGTACCGAAAAACTGTCCGGACGAGTTCCAAATAACGGTAGAATCAGTGTGAATACCGAAAAATGTTAGATTCTGGGCGAGTCCCGGGAAAAGGTAGAATCCGTTCGAGTAACAAAAAACTGTCCGGGCGAGTTCCGAAAAACGGTGGAATCATTGTGAGCACCAAAAAATGGTAGAATACGGGCGAGTACCCGGAAAAGGTAGAATCCGTGCGAGTACGGAAAAACTGTCCGGTCGAGTTCCGAAAAAGGGTAGAATCATTGTGAGTACCGAAATATGGTAGAATCCGGGAGAGTACTCGGAAAAGGTAGAATCCCTGCGAGTACCGAAACACTGTCCGGACGAGTATTGAATAACGGTAGAATCATTGTGAGTACCGAAAAATGGTGGAATCCGGGCGAGTACCCGGAAAAGGTACAATCCGTGCGAGTACTGAAAAACTTTACGGACGAGTTCCAAAAAACGGTAGAATCAGTGTGTGTACCGGAAATTCTTAGATTCTGGGAGAGTACCGGGATAAGGTAGTATCCATGCGAGTACCGAAAAACTGTCCGGACGAGTTCCGAAAAAAGGTAGAATCATTGTGAGTAAAGAAAATGGAAGAATCCGGGCGAGTACCGGGAAAACGTAGAATCCGTGCGAGTACCGAAAAAACTGTCCAGACTAGTTCCTAAAAACGGTAGAATCATAGTGAGTACCGGAAAATGGTAGAATCCGGGCGCGTACCGGGAAAAGGTAGAATCCGTGCGAGTACCGAAAAACTATCCGGACGAGATCCGAAAAATGGTAGATTCAGTGTGAAGACCGGAAAATGTTAGACTCCGGGCGAGTCCCGGGAAAAGGTAGAATCCGTGCATGTACCGAAAAGCTGTCCGGACGAGTTCCGAAAAATTGTTGAATCATAGTGAGTACCGGAAAATGGTAGAATTCGGGCGAGTACCGGGAAAAGGTAGAATCCGTGCGAGTACCGTAAAATTGTCCGGACAAGTTCCGAAAAATGGTAGAATCATTGTGGGTACCGAAAAAAGGTAGAATCCGGGAGAGTACCCGGAAAAGGTAGAATTCGTGCGAGTACCGAAAAACTGTCCGGACGAGCTCCTAAAAATGGTAGAATCATTGTGAGTACCGAAAAATGGTAGAATCCGGGCGAGTACCCGGAAAACGTAGAATCCGTGCGAGTACCGAAAAACTGTCCAGACGAGTTCCAAAAAACGGTAGAATCAGTGTGAGTACCGAAAAATGTTAGATTCCGGGCGAGTCCCGGGAAAATGTAGAATCCGTGCAAGTACCGAAAAAGCTGTCCGGATGAGTTCCGAAAAACGGTAGAACCATTGTGAGTACCGAAAAATGGTGGAATCCGGGCGAGTACCCGGAAAAGGTAGAATTCGTGCGTGTACTGAAAAACTTTACGGACGATTTCCAAAAAACAGTAGAATCAGTGTGAGTACCGAAAAAAGGTAGAATCCGGCCGAGTACCCGGAAAGGTAGAATCCGTGCGAGAACCGAAAAACTGTACCGACGAGTACCGAAAAATGGAAGAATCCGGGCGAGTACCGGGAAAAGGTAGAATCCGTGCGAGTACCGAAAAACTGTCCGAACGAGTTCCGAAAAACGGTAGAATCATTGTGAGTACCGAAAAATGGTAGAATCCGGGCGAGTACCCGGAAAAGGTAGAATCCGTGCGAGTACCGAAAAACTGTCCGGACGAGTTCCGAAAAATGGTAGAATCAGTGTGAGTACCGGAAAATGTTAGATTCCGGGCGAGTCCTGGCAAAAGGTAGAATCCGTGTAAGTACCGAAAAGCTGTCCGGACGAGTTCCGAAAAACGGTAGAATCATTGTGAGTACCGAAAAATGGTAGAATCCGGGCGAGTACCCGGAAAAGGTAGAATCCGTGCGAGTACCGAAAAACTATCCGGACGAGTTCCGAAAAACGGTAGAATCATTGTGAGTACCGAAAAATGGTAGAATCCGGGAGAGTACCCGGAAAAGCTAGAATCCGTGCGAGTACCGAAAAACTGTCCGGACGAGTACCAAAAAACGATAGAATCAGTGTGAGTACCGAAAAATCTTAGATTCCGGGCGAGTACCGGGAAAAGGTAGAATCCGTGCGAGTACTGAAAAACTGTACGGACGAGTTCCAAAAAACGGTAGAATCAGTGTGAGTACCGGAATATGTTAGATTCCGGGCGAGTCCCGGGAAAAGGTAGAATCCGTGCAAGTACCGAAAAGCTGTCCGGACGAGTTCCGAAAAACAGTAGAATCATTGTGAGTACCGAAAAATGGTAGAATCCGGGAGAGTACCCGGAAAAGGTAGAATCCGTGCGAGTACCGAAAAACTGTCCGGACGACTTCCGAAAAACGGTAGAATCATTGTGAGTACCGGAAAATGGTAGAATCCTTGCGAGTACCGGGAAAATGTAGAATCCGTGCGAGTACCGAAAAACTGTCCGGACGAGTTCCGAAAAACGGGAGAATCATTGTGAGTACCGAAAAATGGTAGAATCCGGGCGAGTACTCGGAAAAGGTAGAATCCCTGCGAGTACCGAAAAACTGTCCGGACGAGTTCCGAAAAACGGTAGAATCATTGTGAGTACCGAAAAATGGTGGAATCCGGGTGAGTACCCGGAAAAGGTAGAATTCGTGCTAGTACTGAAAAACTTTACGGACGAGTTCCAAAAAACAGTAGAATCAGTGTGAGTACCGAAAAAAGGTAGAATCCGGCCGAGTACCCGGAAAGGTAGAATCCGTGCGAGAACCAAAAAACTGTCCCGACGAGTACCGAAAAATGGAAGAATCCGGGCGAGTACCTGGAAAAGGTAGAATCCCTGCGAGTACCGAAAAACTGTCCGAACGAGTTCCGAAAAATGGTAGAATCCGGGCGAGTACCCGGAAAAGGTAGAATCCGTGCGAGTACCGAAAAATGGTCCGGACGAGTTCCGAAAAACAGTAGAATCATTGTGAGTACCTAAAAATATTAGAATCCGGGCGAGTACCGGGAAAAAGTAAAATCCGTGCGAGTACCGAAAAACTGTCCTGACGAGTTCCGAAAAACGGTAGAATCATTGTGAGTACCGAAAAATGGTCGAATCTGGGCGCGTACCGGGAAAAGGTAGAATCCGTGCGAGTACTGAAAAACTGTCCGGACGAGTTCCGAAAAACGGTAGAATCATTGTGAGTACCGAAAAATTGTAAAATCCGGGCGAGTACCCGGAAAAGATAGAATCCGTGCGAGTACCGAAAAACTGTCCGGACGAGTTCCGAAAAACGGTAGAATCATTGTGAGTACCGAAAAATGGTAGAATCCGGGCGAGTACTCGGAAAAGGTAGAATCCCTGTGAGTACCGAAAATTTGTCAGGACGAGTTCTGAAAAACGGTAGAATCATTGTGAGTACCGAAAAATGGTGGAATCCGAGAGAGTACCCGGAAAAGGTAGAATCCGTGCGAGTACTGAAAAACTTTACGGATGAGTTCCAAAAAACAGTAGAATCAGTGTGAGTACCGGAAAATCTTATTTTACGGGCGAGTATTGGGAAAAGGTAGAATCCGTGCGAGTACCGAAAAACTGTACGGACGAGTTCCGAAAAACGGTAGAATCATTGTGAGTACCGGAAAATGGTAGAATCCGGGTGAGTACCGGGAAAAGGTACAATCCGTGCGAGTACCGAAAAACTGTCCGGACGAGTTTCGAAAAACGGTAGAATCATTGTGAGCACCGAACAATGGTAGAATCCGGGCGAGTACCGGGAAAAGGTAGAATCCGTGCGAGTACCACAAAACTTTCCAGACGAGTACTGAAAAACTGTAGAATCAGTGTGAGTACCGAAAAAATGTAGAATCTGGCCGAGTACTGGGAAAAGGTAGAATCCGTGCGAGAACCGAAAAACTGTCCCGACGAGTACCGAAAAATGGTAGAATCCGGGCGAGTACAGGGAAAAGGTAGAATCCCTGCGAGTACCGAAAAACTGTTCGGACGAGTTCCAAAAAACGATAGAATCATTGTGAGTACCGAAAAATGGTAGAATCCGGGCGAGTACCCGAAAAAGGTAGAATCCGTGCGAGTACCGAAAAACTGTCCGGACGAGTTCCAAAAAACGGTAGAATCTCTGTGAATACCGGAAAATGGTAAATCTGGGCGCGTACCGGGAAAAGGTAGAATCCGTGCGAGTACCGAAAAAATGTCCGGACGAGTTCCGAAAAACGATAGAATCATTGTGAGTTCCGAAAAATGGTAGAATCCGGGCGAGTACCGGGAAAAGGTAGAATCCGTGCGAGTATCGAAAAACTGTACGGACGAGTACCGAAAAATGGTAGAATCATTGTGAGTACCGGAAAATGGTAGAATCCTGGCGAGTACCAGGAAAAGGTAGAATCCGTGCGAGTACCGAAAAACTGTTCGGACGACTGCCGAAAAACGGTTGAATCATTCTGAGTACCGGAAAATGGTAGAATTCGGGTGAGTACCGGGAAAAGGTAGAATCCGTCTGAGTCCTGAAAAACTGTCCGGACGAGTTCCAAAAAACGGTACAATCATTGTGAGTACCGAAAAATGGTAGAATCCGGGCGAGTACCGGGAAAAGGAAGAATCTGTGCGAGTACCGAAACACTTTCCGAACGAGTACCGAAATATGGTAGAATTAGTGTGAGTACCGGAAAATGGTAGAATCCTGGCGAGTACCGGGAAAAGGTAAAATCCGTGCGAGTACCGAAAAACTTTCCGAACGAGTATCGAAAAATGGTAGAATCATTGTGAGTACCGGAAAATGGTTGAATCCGGGCGAGTACTAGGAAAAGATAGAATCCATGCGAGTACTGAAAAACTTTCCGAATGAGTTCCGAAAAACGGTGGAATCATTGTGAGTACCGAAAAATGGTAGAATCCGGGCGAGTACCGAGAAAAGGTAGAATCTGGGCGAGTACCGAAAAACTGTCCGGACGAGTTTTGAAAAACGGTAGAATCATTGCGAGTACCGTAAAATGGTAGAATACGGGCGAGTACCGGGAAAAAGTAGAATCCGGGCGAGTACCGGGAAAAAGTAGAATCCGTGCGGGTACCGAAAAACTTTCCGAACGACTACTGAAAAACGGTAGAATTAGTGTGAGTACCGGAAAATGGTAGAATCCGGGGGAGTACCGGAAAATGGTAGAATCCGTGCGAGTACCGAAAAACTGTTTGGACGTGTTCCAAAAACGGTAGAATCATTGTGTGTACCGGAAAATGGTAGAATCCGGGCGAGTACCGGGAAATCATAGCATCCTCGCAAGTACCGAAAAACTTTTTGCACGAGTACTGAAAAACGGTAGAATCTGTGTCAATACTGGAAAACGGTAATATCTGTGCGAGTACCGGTAAAAGGTAGAATTCGTGCGAGTACTGAAAAACTGTCCGGACGAATTCTGAAAAACTGTAGAATCATTGTGAGTACCGGAAAATTGTAGAATCCGGGCGACTACCTGGAAAAGATAGAATCCATGCGAGTACGGAAAAACTTTCCAAACGAGTTCCGAAATATGGTAGAATCATTGTTACTACCGGAAAATGGTAGAATCCGGGCGAGTACCGGGAAAAGGTAGAATCCGGGCGAGTACCGAAAAACTGTCCGGACGAGTTCCGAAAAACGGTAGAATCATTGTAAGCACCGGATAATGGTAGAATCCGGGCGAGTACCGGGAAAAGGTAGAATCCGTGCGAGTATTGAAAAACTTTCCGAACGAGTTCCGAAAAACGGTAGAATCATTGTGAGTACCGGAAAATGGTAGAATCCGGGCGAGCACCGGGAAAAGGTAGAATCCAGGCGAGTATCGAAAAACTGTCCGGACGAGTTCCGAAAAATGGTAGAATCATTATGTGTACCGGAAAATGATAGAATCCGGGCGACAACCGATAAAAGGTAGAATCCGTGCGAGTACCGAAAAACTGTCCGGACGAGTTCCGAAAAACGGTATAATCATTGTGAGTACCAAAAAATGGTAGAATCCAGGCGAGTACCGGGAAAAGGTAGAATCCGTGCGACTATTGAAAAACTTTCCAAACGAGTTCCGAAAAACGGTAGAATCATTGTGAGTTCCGGAAAATGGAAGAATCCGCGCGAGTACCGGGAAAAGGTAGAATCCGGGCGAGTACCAAAAAATTGTCCGGACGAGTTCAGAAAAACGGTAGAATCATTGTGAGTACCGGAAAATGGTAGAATCCGGGCGACAACCGAGAAAAGGTAGAATCCGTGCGAGTACCGAAAAACTGTCCGGACGAGATCCGAAAGACGGTATAATCACTGTGAGTACCAAAAAATGGTAGAATCCGGGCGAGTACTGGGAAAAGGTAGAATCCGTGCGAGTACTGAATAACACTCCGAGCGAGTTCCGAAAAACGGTAGAATCATTGCGAGTACCGGAAAAGGGTAGAATCCGGGCGACAACCGATAAAAGGTAGAATCCGTGCCAGTACCGAAAAACTGTCCGGACGAGTTCCGAAAAACGGTATAATCATTGTGAGTACCAAAAAATGGTAGAATCCGGGCGAGTACCGGGTAAAGGTAGAATTCGGGCGAGTACCGAAAAACTTTCCGAACGAGTTCCGAAAAACGGTAGAATCATTTTGAGTACCGGAAAATGGAAGAATCCGGGCGAGTACCGGGAAAAGGTAGAATCCGGGCGAGTACCGAAAACTATCCGGACGAGTTCCGAAAAACGGTAGAATCATTGTGAGTACCCGGAAAATGGTAGAATCCGGGCGAGTACCGAAAAACAGTCCGGACGAGTTCCGAATAACGGTAGAATCATTGTGAGTGCCAAAAAATGGTAGAATCCGAGCGAGTACCAGTAAAAGGTAGAATTCGTGCAAGTACCGAAAAACTTTCCGGACGAGTTCCGAATAACGGTAGAATCATTGTGAGTGCCAAAAAATGGTAGAATCCGAGCGAGTACCGGTAAAAGGTAGAATTCGTGCAAGTACCGAAAAACTGTCCGGATGAGTTCTAAAAAACGGTAGAATCATTTTGAGTACCGAAAAATGGTAGAATCCGGGCGACAACCGATAAAAGGTAGAATCCGTTTGTGTACCGAAAAACTGTCCGGACGAGTTCCGAAAAACGGTATAATCATTGTGAGTACCAAAAAATGGTAGAATCCGGGCGAGTACCGGGAAAAGGTAGAATCCGGGCGAGTACCGAAAAACTTTCCGAACGAGTTCCGAAAAACGGTAGAATCATTGTGAGTACCGGAAAATGGAAGAATCCGGGCGAGTACCGGGAAAAGGTAGAATCCGGGCGAGTACCGAAAAACTATCCGGACGAGTTCCGAAAAACGGTAGAATCATTGTGAGTACCGGAAAAATGGTAGAATCTGGGCGAGTACCGAAAAACAGTCCCGACGAGTTCCGAATAACGGTAGAATCATTATGAGTGCCAAAAAATGGTAGAATGTGAGCGAGTACGAGTGCCGAAAAACTGTCCGGACGAGTACCGAAAAACGGTAGAATCATTCTGAGTACCGGAATATGGTAGAATCCAGGGGAGTACCCGAAAAAGGTAGAATCCGTACGACTACCGAAAAATTTTCCGAACGAGTACTGAAGAACGGTAGGATCAGTGTGAGTACCGGAAAATGGTAGAATCCGGGCGAATACCGAGAAAAGGTAGAATCCGTGCGGGAACCGAAAAACTGTAGAATCATTCTGAGTACTGGAAAATGGTAGAATCCGGGGGAGTACCGGGAAAAGCTAGAATCCGTGCGAGTACCGAAAAACTTTCCGAATGGGTACCGAAAATTGGTAGAATCATTGTGAGTACCGGAAAATGGTAGAATCTGGGCGAGTACCGGGAAAAGGTAGAATCCGTGTGACTATCAAAAAACTTTCCGAACGAGTATTGAAAAACGGTAGAATCAGTGTGAGTACCTAAAAATGGTAGAATTCGGGCGAGTACTGGGAAAATGTAGAATCCATGCGAGTACCGAAAAACTGTCTGGACGAGTACCCAAAAGCGGTAGAATCAGTGGTAGTACCGGAAAATGGTAGAATCCGGGCGAGTACCGGGAAAGGTAGAATCCGTGCGAGTACCGAAAAACTGTCCGGACGAGTACCCAAAAAAGGTAGAATCAGTGTTAGTACTCGAAAATGGTAGAATCCCGGCGAGTACCGGGAAAAGGTATAATCCGTGTGAGTACCGAAAAACTGTCCGGACGAGTACCTAAAAAAGGTAGAATCCGTGTGAGTACCGGAAAATGGTTAGAATCCCGACGAGTAGCGGGAAAAGGTAGAATCCGTGCGAGTACCGAAAAACTGTCCGGACGAGTACCTAAAAAAGGTAGAATCAGTGTGAGTACCGAAAAATGGTAGAATCCGGGCGAATACGGGGAAAAGGTATAATCCGTGCCAGTACCGCAAAACTGTCTGGATGAGTACCGAAAAATGGTAGAATCATTGTGAGTACCGAAAAATGGTTAAATCTAGGGAGTACCGGGAAATGGTAGAATCTATGCGAGTACCCAAAAACTGTCCGGACGAGTACCAAAAAATGGCAGAATCAGTGTAAGTACCGGAAAAAGATAGGATCCGGGCGAGTACCGGGAAAAGGTAGAGTCCGTGCGAGTACCCAAAAACTATTCGAAAGAGTTTCGAAAAATGGTAGAATCAATGTGAGTACCGGAAAATGGTAGAATTCGTGCGAATACCGGGAAAAGGTAGAATCCGTGCGAGTATCAAAAAACTCTCCGGACGAGTACCCAAAAATGGTAGAATCAGCGTGAATACCGGAAAATGGTAGATCCGGGCGAGTACCGGGAAAATGTAGAATCCGTGCGAGTACCCAAAAACTATCCGTAAGAGTTTCGAAAAATGGTAGAATCAGTGTGAGTACCGAAAAATGGTAGAATCCGCGCGAGTACCGGGAAAAGTTAAAATCTGTGCGAGTACCGCAAAACTGTCCGGACGAATGCCGAAAAATGGTAGAATCCCAGCGAGTACCGGGAAAAGGTAGAATCCGTGCGAGTTTCGAAAAACTGTTTGAACGAGTACCTATAAACGGTATAATTAGTGTGAGTACCAAAAAATGGTAGAATCCGGGCGAGTACCGGGAAAAGGTAGAATCCGTGCAAGTACCGAAAAACTGTCCGGACGAGTACCAAAAAATGGTAGAATCATTGTGAGTACCGGAAAATGGTAGAATCCGGGCGAGTAATGGGAAATCATGGAATCTGTGCGACAACCGAAAAACTGTCCCGACGAGTGCCAAAAAATGGTAGAATCAGTGTGAGTACCGGAAAAAGGTAGAATTCGGGCGAGTACCGGGGAAAGGTAGAATCCTTGCGAGTACTTAAAAATTGTCTGGAAGAGTTTCGAAGAATGGTAGAATCAGTGTGAGTACCAAAAAATGGTAGAATCCGGGCGAGTGGGGAATAGGTAGAATCCGTGCGAGTTCCGCAAAACTGTCCGAACGATTGCCAAAAAATCGTAGACTCAGTGTGAGTACCAGAAAATGGTAGAATCCGGGCGAGTACCGGGAAAAGGTCGAATCCGTGCGAGTACCGAAAAATTGTTCGGACGAGTACCTAAAAACGGTAGAATCAGTGTGAGTACCAGAAAATTGTAGAATCCGGGAGAGTATTGGGAAAAGGTAGAATCCGTGCGAGTACCAAAAAACTGTGTGGAAAATGGTAGAATCAGTGTGAGTACAGGAAAAAGGTAGAATTCGGGCGAGTACCGGGGAAAGGTAGAATCCTTGCGAGTACTTAAAAATTGTCTGGAAGAGTTTCGAAGAATGGTAGAATCAGTGTGAGTACCAGAAAAAGGTAGAATCTGGGCAAGTACCGGGAAAAGGTAGAATCCGGGCGAGTACCGGGAAAAGGTAGAATCCGTGCGTGTACCGCAAAACTGTCTGGACGAATGCCGAAAAATGATAGAATTAGTGTGAGTACCGGAAAATGGTAAAATCCGGGCGAGTACCAAGAAATGGTAGAATCCGGGCGAGTACCGAAAAACTGTACGGACGAGTACCGAAAAAATGTAGAATCAGTGTGAGTACCAAAAAAAGGTAAAATCCGTGCGAGTACCCAAAAACCATCCGGAAGAGTTTCGAAAAATGGTAGAATCTGGGCGAGTACCGGGAATAGGTAGAATCCGTGCGAGTTCCGCAAAACTGTCCGGATGATTGCCAAAAAATGGTAGAATCAGTGTGAGTACCAGAAAATGGTAGAATCCGGGTGAGTACCGGGAAAAGGTAGAATCCGTGCGAGTACCGAAAAACTGTCCGAACGAGTAACGAAAAATGGTAGAATCAGTGTGAGTACCGGAAAATGGTAGAATCTGGGCATGTACCGAGAAAAGGTAGAATCGATGCGAGTACCGAAAAACGTTCCGAACGAGTACCTAAGAACGGTAGAATCAGTGTGAGTACCGAAAAATGGTAGAATCCGGGCTAGTACTGAGAAATGGTAGAATCCGTGCGAGTACCGAAAAACTGTCCGGACGAGTACCGAAAAATGGTAGAATGAGTGTGAGTACCTGAAAAAGGCAGAATCTGGGCGAGTACCGGGAAAAGGTAGAATCCGTGTGAGTACCCAAAAACTATCCGTAAGAGTTTCGAAAAAGGGTAGAATCAGTGTGAGTACCGGAAAATGGTAGAATCCCGGCGAGTAACGAGAAAAGGTAGGATCCGTGCCAGTACCGAATAACTGTCCGAACGAGTACCTAAAAACGGTAGAATCAGTGTGAGTACCGGAAAATGGGAGAATCCGAGCGAGTACCGAGAAAAGGTAGAATCCATGCGAGTACCGAAAAACGTTCCGAACGACTACCTAAAAACGATAGAATCAGTGTGAGTACCGGAAAATAGTAGAATCCGGGCGAGTATCGGAAAATGGTAGAATCCGTGCGAGTACCGAAAAACTGTCCGGACGAGTACCTAAAAATGGTAAAATCAGTGTGAGTACCGGAAAAAAGTAGAATCCGGGCGAGTACCGGGAAAAGGTAGAATCCATGCAAGTACCCAAAAATTGTCCGAAAGAGTTTCGAAAAATGGTAGAATCAGTGTGAGTACCAGAAAATGGTAGAATCCAGGCGAGTACCGAGAATAGGTAGAATCCGTGCGAGTTCCGCAAAACTGTCCGGATGATTGCCGAAAAATGGTTGAATCAGTGTGAGTACCGGAAAATGGTAGAATCTGGGAGTACCGGGAATAGGTAGAATTCGTGCGAGTTCCGCAAAACTGTCCGGATGATTGCCGAAAAATGGAAGAATCACTGTGAGTACCAGAAAATGGTAGAATCCGGGTGAGTACCGGGAAAAGGTAGAATCCGTGCGAGTAATGCAAAACTGTCCGAACGAGTAACGAAAAATGGTAGAATCAGTGTGAGTACCGGAAAATGATAGAATCTGGGCGTGTACCGGGAAAAGGTAGAATCGATGCGAGTACCGAAAAACGTTCCGAACTAGTACCTAAAAACGGTAGAATCAGTGTGAGTACCGAAAAATGGTAGAATCCGGGCGAGTACTGAGAAATGGTAGAATCCGTGCGAGTACCAAAAAACTGTCCGGACGAGTACCGAAAAATGGTAGAATGAGTGTGAGCACCGGAAAAAGGTAGAATCTGGGCGAGTACCGGGAAAAGGTAGAATCCGTGTGAGTACCCAAAAACTATCCGTAAGAGTTTCGAAAAAGGGTAGAATCAGTGTGAGTACCGAAAAATGGTAGAATCCCGGTGAGTAACGGGAAAAGGTAAGATCCGTGCCAGTACCGAATAACTGTCTGAACGAGTACCTAAAAACGGTAGAATCAGTGTGAGTACCGGAAAATGGTAGAATCCTGGCGAGTACCGAGAAAAGGTAGAATCCATGCGAGTACCGAAAAAACGTTCTGAACGACTACCTAAAAACGGTAGAATCAGTGTGAGTACCGGAAAATCGTGTAGAATCCGGGCGAGTATCGGAAAATGTGTAGAATCCGTGAGAGTACCGAAAAAACTGTCCGGACGAAGTACCTAAAAATGGTAGAATCAGTGTGAGTACCGGAAAAAAGTAGAATCGGCGAGTACCGGGAAAGTAGAATCCGTGCGAGTACCGAAAAATTGTCCGAAAGAGTTTCGAAAAATGGTAGAATCAGTGTGGAGTACCAGAAAATGGTAGAATCCGGGCGAGTACGAGAATAGGTAGAATCCGTGCGAGTTCCTCAAAACTGTCCTGATGATTGCCGAAAAATGGTAGAATCAGTGTGAGTACCGGAAAATGGTAGAATCTGGGCGAGTACCGGGAAAAGGTAGAATCCGTGCGAGTACCCAAAAACTGTCCGGACGAATACCTAAGAACGGTAGAATCAGTGTGAGTACCGGAAAATTGTAGAATCGGAAGAGTATTGGGAAAAGGTAGAATCCATGCGAGTACCAAAAAACTGATCCGGACGAGTAACGAAAAATGGTAGAATCAGTGTGAGTACCGGAAAATGGTAGAATCCGGGCGAGTACCTGGAAATGGTACAATCCGTGCGAGTACCGAAAAACGGTAGAATCTGTGCAAGTACCGAAAAACTATCCGAACGAGTACCGAAAAACGGTAGAATCAGTGTGAGTACCTAAAAATGGTAGAACCCGGGCGAATACCGGTAAAAGGTAGAATCTGTGCGAGTACCGTAAAACTATCCAGACGAATGCCGAAAAATGGTAGAATCAGTGTGAGTACCGGAAAATGGTAGAATCCCGACGAGTAACGTGAAAAGGTAGAATCCGTGCGTGTATCGAAAAACTGTCCGAACGAGTACCTAAAAACGGTAGAATCAGTGTGAGTACCGAAAAATGGTAGAATCCGCGCGAGTACCGAGAAATGGTAATATTCCGTGCGAGTACCGAAAAACTGTCCGGACGAGTACCGAAAAATGGTAGAACCAGTGTGAGTACCGAAAAAAGGTAGAATCTGGGCGAGTACCGGGAAAAGGTAGAATCCGTGTGAGTATCCAAAAACTATCCGTAAGAGTTTCGAAAAATGGTAGAATTAGTGTGAGTACCGGAAAATGGTAGAATCGGGGCGAGTACCGCAAAACTGTTCGGACGAATGCCGAAAAATGGTAGAATCAGTGTGAGTACCAGAAAATGGTAGAATCCCGACGAGTACCGGGAAAAGGTAGAATCCGTGCGAGTACCGAAAAACTATCCGAACGAGTACCGAAAAATGGTAGAATCATTGTGAGTACCAAAAAATGGTAGAATCCGGGCGAGTACCGGAAATAGGTAGAATCTTTGCGAGTACCGCTAAACTGTCCGAACGAATGCCGAAAAATGGTAGAATCAGTGTGAGTACCGGAAAATGGTACAATTCCGGCGAGTAACGGGAAAAGGTAGAATCCGTGCGAGTATCGAAAAACTGTCCGAACGAGTACCTAAAAATGGTAGAATCAGTGTGAGTACCAGAAAATTGTAGAATCCGGGCGAGTACCGAGAAATGGTAGAATCCGTGCGAGTACTGAAAAACTGTCCGGACGAGTACCGAAAAATGGTAGAATCAGTGTGAGTACTGGAAAAAGGTAAAATCCGGGCGAGTACTGGGAAAAGTAGAATCCGTGCGAGTACCCAAAAACCATCTGGAAGAGTTTCGAAAAATGGTAGAATTGGTGTGAGTACCGAAAAATGGTAGAATCCGGGCAAGTACCAGGAAAAGGTAGAATCTGTCCGAGTAACGAAAAACCGTCCGGACGAGTACCCAAAAATGGTAGAATCAGTGTGAGTTCTGAAAAATGGTTAGATAGATCCGGGCGACAGTACCGGGGAAAAGGATAGAATCTTTGGCGAAGATACCGCAAAAATGTCCGAACGAAATGGCGGGAAAAATCGGTTAGAATCAGTGTGAGTACCGGAAAATGGTAGAATCCCAGCGTGTAACGGGAAAAGGTAGAATTCGTGCGAGTATCGAAAAATTGTCCGAACGAGTACCTAAAAATGGTAGAATCAGTGTGAGTACCGGAAAAAGGTAGAATCCGGGCGAGTACGGGGAAAAGGTAGAATCCGTGAGAGTGCCCAAAAACTATCCTGAAGAGTTTCGAAAAATGGTAGAATCAGTTTGAGTACCGAAAAATGGTAGAATCCGGGCGAGTACCTGGAAAAGGTAGAATCCGTGCGAGTACCGCAAAACTGTCCGAACGAATGCCGAAAAATGGTAGAATCAGTGTGAGTACCGGAAAGTGGTTGAATCCCGACGAGTACCGGGAAAGGTAGAATCCATGCGAGTACCGAAAAATGTTCCGAACGAGTACCTAAAAATGGTAGAATCAATGTGAGTACCGGAAAAAGGTAAAATCCGGGCGAGTACCGGGAAAAGGTAGAATCTGTGCGAGTACCCAAAAACCATCCGTTTGGTTGGTTGTTAAAAATTTTACTTTGAAATTCTATTTTCTTTGGGTTGCCTATGTTTGATCCTTGTGTATTGTTGTTTACAAATAATTCCTTTCCTTAAACCTTTTCTCAAAATGTTCCTTCATTAAAATGTATTTCAAAAAACTCATTGAACGTCGTTAGAGCGAATCCAACACACCTTGAAGGAATTCAAAGTTGATAAGTTATGAAAAGTACTGTTTTCTCCTTCACAAAATCTTTAAGTTGTAAGTTTTTTTCCACGAGTTAGTTCTGGTGTATATTTGGATAAAAGAAGCTTAGAGAAGTAAAACACAAGTGACTTATGTTAAGGGGGGGACAAAGAAAATAAACACTCACCTTTTTGACTATAATCCCCAATGCAATTAGTTCTAAGATGGCTATTGGCAATAGTGGCTACATTGCACTTGAACATGGCTAAACCCTGGAATTGATAACAAGAAGAGTGATGTAGATGGCTTTGGAGTGCTGCTTTTAGAGCTACCAACTAAACAAAGGCCATTTGATAGGTATGGTGCTTTTCCTATTTTCTTTATTTTGTTCTTTAATTAACGTTTTC